>CAJNJA010019375.1:0-10252 GCA_905231915.1 Symbiodinium necroappetens
TGTGCCTGTACGCTTTGCGAGGGTTCACACGCCCAAGTTACATCTCACGGGGGGGGATACCATGGGGTGGGCGGGGCAGGGGGGGTGTGGCAGCCCTGCATCATATATGGCCGAGGAGAAATCGCCGGCGGCTCTGAGGGTGCAGCAGATCGCAGCCGGTCCGAGATGCTCAGCGAGAAGCGCCGGGACCGCTCTTCTGCCCGCACGCGCTCCTAGAAGGCTCGCCGCTCCCCTTCGTCCATGGCTCCACTCCCCGTCTCCTTCTGCAACCGCCGCGCCCGCGCCAAGGCCTCCGAGGCCTCAGCAGACGCATGCCAGGCACGCCAACCCGCCGACTTGGCCTCTCAACTGAGAGCGGTTAACAGCCCAGGCGCACCATGCGTGGTGCCAAGAACCTGAGACAGCTTAAAAGGACAGACGTCCCTTCGAAAGCCCAAAGGCATCGACCTGCGGCACAGAGCCGGTGCTGGCTCGGCGCCTTCCTGCAACTCAACGTGGAGCGCGCGGCATGTGGCATGAACCCGCGGCCTGGGTCGCGGTCGCGGCTAACAAACTTAGGCTGGCGTAGCCAGCTTCTTGCATCCTGAGGCTCTGCTCCGTCCTGCCAAACAAAGCTGCGCAAGAGAGTGGGCGGAGGGCGAGCTGTCTCCTGAGCCCGAGCCCCCCGCGTCGTGGCAGCATGTCTCACTGCCACTCCGGTCCGTAAGAAGCGGTCGGTGGCTCACAGCTCCACGGAGTCCGCGGTGTGTGCGGAGTCCGCCAAGGCGCAAGCTCTCCGTGGCCTGCAGGAGCTCCGGACAAAAGGCACGCCAGGAGTCCAAGCCACTGCTGAATGGGACAGGGGCCTTCAAAGCCGTCTGCACATCCTCCAAAGCCTTCGGTCGCGTCACACTGCGGGACGACACGTTGCCGGAGTTGAGGTGCCTTCTCGATGGCACTCTCCCCGACATTCATCCGCCTCGAACAACAGACGGAATTGCGAACTGATCGGCGTTCGCTGACTTTGAGGCTCCACCGACCATTCTGCCACGGTACGGTGGCTGGTTCTCCGCATCTTCGCCTTCCACGCCTGGCCGTGCAAGTCGTTTCCGAGAGTTTTCCACATCGACCACAGCCTTGCAACTATTCTGATGCCATGTGCGGTCATGCATGTGCGCGTGCGTGCTTCGCTGCTCGCGCATGTTTATGTGCATCTGTCTTCGTGAAGCACCGTGGCTGGATCCGTTCCTGCCCGGCCATCACGCCGCAAGCCTCGCTCCCGCTGTGCCTTGCGCAAGGCAAGGACATTGTCACATGGAAGGTAGGACTGAAGGTAGGACCAGGTAGGGGCTGGAGACCTCGGCCCAGGACTTCGGCTCCTCAGGCAACCTGTCCAAGTCCGAGCCCAACACGAGCAAAGCCCAGCAAAGTCTCAGGTCAGCACGGTGGAAGCACTCTGGGAAACGATCTAGCCTGGCACTGTGCGCTGCGAGACTGGTCCACTATTTCGCCGCCACTTGCTGCCAAAACTCGGAAATCGAAAGGCGCGCCCCTTCTCCCATTCCGAGAACTGCACTGAGCGCTTCGAGATGGCTGCAGGATCCGTCACTGGCTGGAGGAGCAGCGAAATTCAACCCTAAAACTGGTGGGGTGCCAAGTCTTTTGGTGGTGACACGTGTGCATCTCGAAAGTCTCCATCTGCTGCAGTGATGAATTAGACATTGTGAGGAACGGCGGGGTAGGAACGGAGCACCCAGATTACACAACATGTGCTGGGGGCTTTTGCGTGGAAGGCGGAAGCTTGAATGGACTGCGTGCCCCGAGTGATCGTGCTCACCTCTCGCGGCAGATCAAGGAAAAGAACTGCGAACATCCGAGGATCCTGAATTAGTCTCCTCACAAATCGCAGATCCAAATGCTGTCAACTCTTGCTGCGGTCAACTCTTACCACGAGGCCGCGGGTGCAGCAGCCGCTGGACATGTTACAAATACCACAGCAAAGGGCTTCGCGCTGGCTCGCAGGAGTATGTCCGTGCGAAACCGAAGGTCAGCGCTACCCCACCTCACAGCAATCAGCACTTACCACTAAGCTGCAAAGACTATTTTCTCCCCTCGTCACAACTCTGATTGGCGCCAAGACTCTTAGAAGTGGAATGGTCACCTTTTGAAGAAACAGGCAGCTGAAGATGAAAACAGCAGATTGCTAAAACCCTTTCAAAGCTCGGCCCTCAGGAGCTGGCGTTGTCGTTGATCCCCAAAGGCTCGTAAAGCTCAGTGAGAGTGGCCACCAGCGAGCCAATCGCCACGGCATATTCCCGTAAGTGCACGGGGCTGAAAAGCGTGCATCCGAAGACCTGAGCAGGGAAACCACAGAGGCAAGCCCCTTCCAGCATGCATGCAGGTCGTTCGGTTTCTTCCGTGGTTTTGACCCCAGTTTGGGGGGCAAACCTTGCTTCTTAACGCCTCAATCGTCACCACACCTTGGTCACAGGGGAGCACTGAGGGCGTCCCACGTCCAAAACCGTAAGGGGCAGAAGCAAGCACCGAGTGCGAAAGCAAACGAACCAACACCCAAAGGAGGCTCAGGAGCCGGGGTCGCACATATCAACCTTGACACTGCCGTTTCTTGTGTGAGTGGTGGACCTATACAACTAACAAGCTTCTTGGCGCATCCCTTCAAAGGTCGTCAAATGCGACATCTTCTTTTCTCGTTCTGATCGAGAACATGCCACATTGCTTGCAATCTGCCCGTGTTCGACGACTCCCACCGAAATTCTGTACGGGAAATCTTCTGGCTTCAGTTTCGGCAGAAGGCTACGAAACGACGTAGCATCAGTAGCCAGCAGAACGCTTATCCTGTAGAGTCATGGATTGTTTGTTGAGGTTCGAGGCCTTGGATTTTGCTGAAGCCGGGCAGTAACCTCGTCGTCTGCGTAGCGCCGTGCTGCTACTGCTAGTGACTGATGCGAAGGACACCGACGACCGCGTCACGAAGAAGACCGGGTACGGCACCCAGAAGAGCTTGGTGCCGACGCTGGCTGGCGATGCTAAAGTCAAAACGTCCTAACACAGCGTTGCGCTGGATGGATACCCCCCAACATGTTCGCGGAGGCCCTGGAGAAGCCTGTGGAGCAGCCCTTGCTGTTGATGCCGTGTTAGGGGAGTTGTCGATGTTGTCTCTTCGCAACCGTTTGAGCCGTGTGCGAACGCCTTGTAACTCTCTGCAGTTTGTGCGACCTGAAATCCGGGACGTTGTGAAAGCCAGCAATAACATCTGGTAAGGCTCAGCCGAACTCTCAGATTCATCCACTTTTCCCAAAGCGTCATCATCGTCATCGTGATTGGTCACGATGCCCCCAAAGCGGTAGTTGTCGTTCCTGAAGGTCAAGAGCAAAAAAACCCTGGCAGAGGTTGAGACGTAGCCAAGGTAGCCTGCGAGTGAACGCACTGAGCTGAAGCAACACCTTGAAGCACGCACATGTCCCGGCGGCGCCGACGGTCGCAAAGCTTTTTCCAGTCCAGGAACATGGAGCCAAAACGCAGCTGAGCTGCATCAAACAAGCGGCTACAACAGGTCAGGATCTTGAAACCCTCGATGTTCTCCACCATGTGCTGTAGTCTGACATGGCACCCGAAAATTCACATTTATCTTAGTCTTCCGACACCATTTGCGACAACCTACAACATCGCTTTGACCTTGAGATGACATTGACATGCAACAGTACATTTCCATCGTTGTCTTGCTTAGCCGGCTTAGCCTCATCTCGTGGTTCGCTGCCTCTTGCCACCCCACGTCGGCCCTATGCCATGGCATTCTCACTGGCCCATCCCTACAACCCTGCAAGAATCCCTCTGTCACCTCGACTTGGACGAACTCGCAAACAAAACTTGAAGCCAAGACACGAAGCAGGTCATGAACCTCATGTTCCAAGTGCTTCGAAACATGGGCGAACACAGGGTAAGTGCAGCTCGAGTCGCATAGCCGTGCTCCCTTCCACGGATTTTTTGCCGCCAGGCCCAATGCCTATGCCTTCAGTGCTCGCTTTTGGCTATGGCTGTTCGCCGTGGGTCTTCTGTCGAGGGACTGCAGATGCTCTGGCCAAAGGATCGGCCGATGAGGGCTGCTGCCATGTCTCCCATTACGAGAAAGAGAATGGACGTCATTGCTATCCTCAGCTGCACTGCTGCTGCGCCCTGCCAGTGTCTTGCTGGGCTCCTTGGCCTTGCTGCTCTTGAAATCTGGCGCTAAGAGAGACACACGGGCGCAAACATCTGGATGGCCAGCGTGCAACCCAGGGAGAAATAGCCTCGGTCACCACGACAAAAACCGCCCTTTCGCTGCGCCTTTGGAGAGTTCCGGCTAAGCGGCTCCCTCCACAGAGCCGGTCCGCCTCCTTCTCTCGAAGGATGGACTTCAGGGGCCAATTATCCCGGACGAAGGGGACGTGTACGCGCAGCCAGTCCGCACCTGCTGCTAATCGGAAGAATGCGCGAACTTGCTTTCTTCCTGCTGGTTTTCCTGGACCACAAAGTTGGCTCATGCTTCTGAACAAACAACAGCTCACAAGATGCCGTCCCTCTTGAGCGACTCGCTCTTTGCAAGTCTTCTGGGGCCGTAACAAATCGTACTGCCGAGTCTTGGTGGGTCTTTCTGGACCACGTTTGGCTGTAACAAATCGTACTGCCGCCAAGGTCAGCAAATGCCAACTGATGTGCTCTCAAGCTTCTGCTTGCTGACACCCATTCATCCGCATTATTTTCGAGCGTGCAGGTTCAAACCTGGGCCCCCAGATGGGACAAGCCTGGTGCGCCAGGAGCACCAAGACCACTGGGTACGGCCGATTCGCGCAGCACTGCGCCGGAGCACCGGCGAGGCCGAACCGGATGCATCGAGAATCGCCTGCACTGCTGCCCCCCCACAGCGGAGTAGCCGCGGATTTGTGCGCGCACCGAAGTTGCGAACTGCCGGTTCGTCCGCGGTTAACCGGTTAACCTGGCTTCGGGTTTGCGATGGGAATCCCCCATCGGAGAGTGTGGGTTTAAGATACGTGATCCCCCGGGATCGCTTAATGAGGGGGGCGCGCTCAAGAAGTGTGCTCGCCGAAATCGCCAAAGGAGTGTGCGCATTTAAGAAATGCGATGAACTGGGATCGCCAAAGCAGGGGGCGCGGTTAAGAAATGTGATGAATCGGAGTCGCCCATTGAGGGGCGCAGATAGGAAATACTGTGATGAACGGTGATCATCAACGGAATCGCCGAATGAGGGTATGTGATTTAACCGGGATCGCCAGGTGAGTGAATCCCCGTTTCGTGCTCGAATCGCGCGCTTCTGGTGCTCGAATAGCGCATCTGGAATGCACACCAAAACCCCGCCACTAGCAGTCACTAGCCACCAAGGGACCATCAGGACGGAATGCAGCACTGACATTTGAGGCATCTCGAGCGTTTTCAGAGGACCCCAGAATCGATCGCTCCTTACATGACGAGACCCAATAGGGTGTGACCACATTGGGCAAACCGAGACCAGAAAGGCAAGGCCAGGCGATCTCCAACAGCCGGGCTCCCGGCTGACCCCGAGCACCGTGATCAGCCAGCAGAGCTGCACGCAGAAACCTAGTTAGGTTGTCGGCCCGTCGGGTTTGTGGCACTGACGCACTTCTAGTCAGGCGCCCCCGGCTTCTGGACACGCCGTGAGTGAGCAAGAGCTGGTAGGCCAGGGGAACCTCAAAGAAACGCCGGGCATGGCAAGGGGGAAAGGGCGCGGCTCAGCGGCCCCTCTGGCGCGGCGACCAGCAAACCGCAGAGGTGGAAGATCTTGCCTCGGCACACTGGCCCAGGCCAGCCAAGGCTCCAGGGCTCAAAGCAACGCTTTAAGCCGGGTCCCACGCGCTCGATCTCCGTTGCAGTCTTTTTCACCTCCAGGGCCCAAGCTGCTGACAGCGACTTTTTCGACCAAATCGCCTTGTGCATCGCCACTCCAGCATCGGCCAGAAGGCGCCGCACGGCCTGCGAACGCATAGCGAACGTCCGCGCGAGGAGCGGAGTTCGCGCAAAGAGTTCTGGCCCTGGTGCGCCTGAGGCCGTAGGCTACGGATCGTGATGCCAAAGACCAGTGCTGCCAGAGCAAGCACCTCGAGAGACTCGGGCCCATCGCATCGCAGAGACACCACAGTAGCTTGCGAAATTCTCTTTGTCGGTCTCTCCTAAAAAACCTCGGAACCCAACGCTCATGTATGCTGTGAGAAACGGCTGTGAAGGCAGCGGTAACGCCTGAGACCGAGCTGTGAATTGGGACTGAAAGAAACACTCAAAGCTTATGTGGCCTCTTCGGTGGTGACCCATTCTTTGCCTCAGAACAAACGCTTCTTTAGCGTCCCTCGGGATATGTGGGCAGAAAGAAGAGCTGCCGGCAGTAGGTGGTGTTTGGCATCAGCCTTAGTGCTGCAAATGTGTTTTCAGCTCGTGCGCGACAACAGGGACAAAGTGCCAGGCTACGCTGGCGTCTCGACAAGAACTACATGACTGCATGCGCAGAAGCTTGAGAAACACTTCGCCTCACTGGGATGTGCTGTCAGCTCCGCAACCGACAAGACTGCGAACCGAATGCTCACATGCTTGCATAGCGTCAGTTACAAACACGGGTAGAGCTTTCTCTCTTCGACAATTTTCCTCGCTTCGGCAATGTTCGACGAGCAGAAAGACTCTCGGTGAAACCACGCAGATATCTCACACCTGGTCGAAACGGTTCAAAGCACAACGCAGTGAGCATGGAATGCAAAATGCACCGGCAGCCGGCCTTAGCCTTTGCCGCTTTCCAAAGCCTTTCGGAGCCCAGCCACCGCCTTTTCGTAGGCCGCTCGGGTGAAGCCGAGCACGGCCACGCGCTCCGAAGGGGCCGCAGCGTCCACGCCGCTGCCCTGTGCAGGGCGCCGCCTCCTCAGCTCAGCGAAAGAGAACCTTTTCCTGTGGAGCTGCCACATTTTTGTTGCAGGGGCTTGGGCCCGGACTTCTTGGGGCCCCGGCCCCCCCGGCCGTCCCCGCCGGCTTTTTGCCCCTTTCCCAGCGGGAAGCTGAAGGCAAGGGAAGCTGTCCGGGCGAAGGCTTCGTCCTGCACATGTCCACCAAAGGACAGCTCGGGCAGAGTTCAAACTGAGGTCCTCTGGCCGGGCAAAGGCAACAGTACGGCCATCTACAGGGCTGCCTCGCGGCACGGACGAGATTCACAGGCTTCACAGCTTTCTTATCTTCCACCTGTTTCAGCAGCGTGACATCGTGCCAGGAGGAGGAAATGAGTGAAGAAGTAGAAGGGCCGCTCCTCGAGAACAGAATGTGGAAAAGGCGGCGTTGCAGGACACGGGCCCGGGCCTCACTCGGGCAATGCTCGGTGCTTTGAGACCAGCGGATGTCTTCCAGCACTGCTTTATGCAGCATCGGGACAAGTTCCAGAGGCAGGTTCACGAAGCGCTCCGAGACCAGTAAGCCTGGCTGCGTGTCTGCGCTCACAAACTTCTTCAGCTTCTCCGACACCCCAATCCCAGCACTCTGAGCTTTGGTTTCCAAAAGGGACACCAAGCCCTTGCGCCAGTCTTTCTCCGAGAACTGGTGCAGGTTCAGGCAGGTCAAGAAGCCACAGAGAGCAGCATCCTCGTCCTCGTCCTCGCCTGCCCCCTCGTTCTCGCTCTTTTCGCTCCCTTCTTCCTCTCCTCCGGACTTAACCGTAGTCCCAATGTTCACCTGTTCCACGATGCTGTCCGCTAGCCCAGAGAAGTCCAAGTCTGCAGAACGCAAGACGCCTGTGCACAGCAGCTCACGCACACTATGGAAGTCTGATTCCTCGGGATCGTAGAACTCGAAGTCTACCTGAAAGGTGTCGGCTTGCTTCTCCCTTTCCTGATTCCCGGGGCCCTTCTCTGGTCCCTTCTTACGCTTCATGTTTGGGCCGGCTCATGCTGCAACAATGCATGGAAGGCAAGGAGGAAGAGCGAATGCAGTACGTTGCCATGATACGTGAACCGGTCTTTCCCCGAAGCACTTCGTCCCGTCCGAGGCCGATCATGGCCATCACGAGCACACCATAAAGGTACAAGCGGAGCAGCCACAGCAATCGCACAACTGTCAAAAGCTGCACGATCTGCCCACTCCCTTAAAGTCCCCGCGGCTGCCACAGTGCGGCAGGTCGCTCAAATTTGTGACCTCGGCCCCCAGCCCAGGACACTTCGTGGCTCCTCGCTTGCTTCAGTGCGATACTGCGACGAGAACTCTGAGACGGTCGCTGAAGCTTGTCCATTTTGGGAACCTCAGAGAGGGTCTCACCTTAGAAGCACGACACAAAAGACCGTAATTTGACTGTGGGACACTTCGCTGCCGATCGGATTTGTTGTCGCTTGCACTCCGGAGCGGTTTGGGTTCCTCTCGGCCGCCTTTTGCTAAAAGATTATCACGCTTGCCGCTTGCTGTCGATGCAACTCACCCAGACTCGGGTGCTCGGTTGCAGATCTCATTATGCACGCCCGACCTCGCTTCGGTGTAACTCCATTATAGATCGGAGAGAATGCATTTGCACACAATCGCAGATTGTATATACCCTTAAGTACCTCCAGACGAGAGGAGGCTCAGGAAGGTAGCTTACGACCTGAAGATGCGTGGGGTGGCAGGGCATGGCCACTTCCAGCCAAAATCGCGGACAGCCTTCGTTGAGAAAGTGTTCGAATTTGTGGAGCGTCTTGATCTGAACGATCATTGTGCCAAGACCTCATTCCTTGAGCTGTTCACGTGTTTCAAAGGGGCCTTTGGTATCTCAGCTCCAGTACAGATTGAGCCGGGACAGTGGGCTTCATGTGACGCTGGAGGAGCAAAGTTTTGTTTCACTACTCTGGCTAGCGATGTTAGAGTTTTTGGCGATGTCATCAAAGGCATCCTTTCATTGTCGGAATCCGATATCCAGTACTGTACAGTTGATCTTTCCCATAGTTTCGTGTATCGGCTGATGCCTGGGGTTTCGATAGGCTTCAACCGGGTTATGGAGGGCTGTGTTTGGGGTTGGTTGCGCACTTTCATGAACGGCAAGCCGATCACAGCTGCTAGAGATGTGGCGCGGTCGTACAGCATACCGCGTGAGCCTGCTTGGCTTTATCTTGTGTGAGTGACTCGACTCGTTGGATGCATTGCACTGCTTTCCGCTGTGCATGCGCGTGCGCAAGCTGTCAGAGTATATACCCTTAAGTGCTAGTAGGCCATGGCAGAAAGCTATCCTTTTCCCTACTAGAGCACTAGTGCCACGGCTGCCACGGTCCAATGCACAAAAGGAACCAATCCAATTACACGTGCAAAATTGCACACCCCTCGCCGAGGCGTCAACTCAGGTGCAAACATGCATGTTGATCCGTTGTGCGGCCATAAAGACATATAAAGACGGCTGGTCTGTGGCTTGGATTGAAGAGAAGTTTCTACAACCGTAAAGCATGGGATACGGTCATCGGCGAATTGTGTTGCGCGCGATTGCTTCAAAGTCGCGGGCACATGCAATGAGAAAGAGTAGCGATCCACCAAACCGATTGATTTGCGGCGTGGGTAGCTACACAACAACTGTGTTCTTGCGGGACGGTTATTCCATACGCTGGGCCAGTGATTCGGAGTTAGCGGAATTGGGTCCAGAGATTTGATCTTTCTGGTTGAGAAGGATACTCGGTCGCCTCGAAGAGGGGCTGGATTTCGGAGTACCGTTTGCGTAACGGAAAACCAGTTACTCCAATTTTCCCGAAGGGTCTCAACATCCTCGACGATGCTCCAGGAATCCGATTGGACCGCGCAGGAAAGATAGACTGTCGTGTGAAGTTACGAGTCCTTGCTCAGCGCTGCGCTGAGCTCAGCCGACGGGCGCTCGGCCTCAAAAGACCTCTCTCCGACTGCGAAAGCGGCGGGCGCGGTGGGCGCGGTTGCGGTTTTTGCAGAGGCCTCCGCCGCCGAGGCCCGGGCCCAGCTTCTCCGGGACCGGGCGTCTCTGGCGCCTGCGGAGGACAAAAGCGAGCCGTGCGAGCCGTCAGCGCGCCCCGCTCTTCACGGCCTCGGCCTCCGGAGCCTCCGGAGCCTCAGCCTCAAAAGACATCTGCAACTCCGACGGCAAGTCTTGAAACCGACGTTCCGCTGTCCGCGGTGGTATGCGCAAGAAGGACACTGCCAGTCAGCGATCGAACATTGGCGATGCGAACGAAGCGAAACGAGCCCTACACAATGCCGAAACAAAGCCGAAGGCTCCTGCACAAGCTCAGGACAG
>CAJNJA010019376.1:222-35147 GCA_905231915.1 Symbiodinium necroappetens
CTAAACTCTTCGCTAATGATGCTTTCGGGCCACGCGTCTTCTAGTTGTATGCACACCTCTTTACTGCCAGTACAGTACAAGCGCGGTCCCATTACTGCAGCTACAGCCTACGTTTGTGCCTGGAGCTTATAGGCCCTCGCGGGAGGCGGAGGGGAAGGTGACTGCCTCGTGAGCGGAGTGAACTGTAAAGCAGCAGCGGCGTGTGGCCCAGCCGGTGACAGCAGCAGTGCTCGGGACGCGAGAGGCAGGGTGGCCAAATGCATCTCGAACGCGCCACAGGCGCCGGCGGCGTACCGCTGCCAGCCCCGGCGGTGTCCTGGCTGGTCGTGGTCATCTGTTTGCGCTGGGTGTCGCGGCTCTGGGGCATCCCAAGCGGGGACACGGTATCCTCGAGCACCTTGGGAAAAGATTTCGCCGCGCTTCGCCAGTCTAACGTGTCACGCCGCGCCGGTCTTTCACCTGGTGCGCCACCCGAGCGGCTGCCGCCACCACTTCCGGCTGCATAACATGCATGTGGAGAGGCGCCCAAGGGCCTGGAGCTGGCGTTCATGGCGCTGGCGAGAGCCCTCTGCCCTGCGGCTGCTCCAGCGAGACACAGAGGCCGCACGCAGAGCCGAGCGAACGGCAGCGTGCGCACGTGCAGCTCGCGCTCCTGCAAAGAGCCTGAGGAAGGTGGCAGGCTCGGAACCCCAGCGGGCACCAATCTCAACAGCAAATACCACAAGGTGGCATCGCGGCGAGCGCGATAGCTCGGGGTAGGTGTCGCGACGCGTACGCCGCGTTGCTTGCTAAAGGGCGAAGCCGGGCTGATTGTCAGCACCGGGCCGCGGGTCGCCGGAGCGAGGGACAGTGCTGATACAGGTGGTGTCAACAGCAAGCTGAGCCCCGTGCCAGAGCGGAAGGCCATTGCAGACGATCTCTATTCGGCGCGCGTCGGGCGCGGGGATGGGGAGTGTCGGAAACGGGCGCACATTGCGAGCGACCCGAGCGCGAGCCTCCTAGCAGACCCTGGCGACAGCTCGCTCGAGCGGCAGGAGGCGGGAGGCAAGAGCGCCGGAGATCGCAGGCTGCTCGGTGGTCTCCGAGCGCGTCAAGCAGACCACGGCAGGCGCAGAGTTGGGGCGCGAGCGGCAGGGCAAGGCTCCCGCTCGCACCGCGCTTGCTGCTCCACTGCGCTCCCTAACCGGGCACGGTCGGCCTCCATGCAGGCATTCTTGCAACGGTCACGTGACTTCCTTGCTGGACGCTGGGACACTCTGGGGGCGGCACGCGCACAGCCTCGGCCGCACCACGAGCTGGTTTGCCAGCAGCATACTCTGCCACATACTAACCAACCTACAGAACTACTATCCGTAAACCAAGTACCTAACTGCTAGGTCTTTTGGAGCTGCCACTTGCGATCGTGCCGCCATCTTAACTTGTCGCAGCTGCCGCGACCGGGGCCGCGGCGACTGTGCGTCTTCGCCTGCGAGGCGGGCGCTGGATCGCTGGTCCGCCTCGTCACGCAGCTTGCAGCACGCTGCTGCCACTTTGCGCCCTGCTACCAAGCAGTGTTGGTTGCGCCGCTGCTGCGCGCACTCTCACGGGACCACTGCGGGATTGCCTCTTCGAGCACATTAAACGGGTACTCGGAAAAATGCAAAATTATCCGAAGCATATGCAAGGGCTTCTCTAATATGACGGATTATCAAGGTGTGCACGACCTCTACACATCGTCTAGACATCGTTACCGTCCCGGAACGACACCGCTGATATCTGTCGTCACCAGCGAGGTCGAACCAGGCGCCGAGGTCGAAGCAAGCCTAAGTAACACGCGAGCCTGAAACGCGGCACGGAGGGCCGCACCACCTGGCATAGACGTCCTGGTCCCGGACATCCCCCGGGCTCTTGCTCTGGGCGTGCCCATATATCAGCACGATCTCGTCAAAGCCCGCGCCGCAGACCGCCCTGAAGCTGAAGCTGAGCTGGTCAGGAAATTGAAGCGCCGGCCTGGTTTCCAGAGCGCTTGGCCTTTGCTCGCTTTCTGCGCGGCGCCTTTCGTGCAGCACCTGCTCCGCAACGCTGCCATCGCCCGCACGCACGAAGATGCTGTCGGAGCCGTTGTCCAATGTCTGCTTCGCGACCATACAGGGCTTTGATGAGGCCGCTGCTGGGGACGCTGCTGGCGAGGTCGTTGTCCTGCCGCCGAGCCTTGAGGGTCTCGGCCCCTGGGCCGCTGAGCAGGTATCGCCGGCCGGTTGCTGGGCCAACGCTATACCCCGACGCAGCGCAGCGGCTCATGCCCGAACTCGAGGGCGAACTAGAGTTGCCTTGCTGGCGTGCGGCCGGACTGGGCCAAGCACCGCCTGTTGAACGCGTTGGTACATGCACTGCATACTTTACAGCAGCTCGCTGCCCAGACGAGCCTTGCATGTGCCAGAAACACAACTGTTGCCAACACTTGCCGCCGAACTCCGTAGCCCTGCTCACGGGGGCAAGCAGCTGCGTGCCGTGCAGCTGCAGGACGCACCGCGGTCGAGGAGTGCACTGAGGCGGCATCACGGACCAAACGAGCGGCTGCCAGCAGCGCATATGCACGATTGGTCGGCAAGCAAGCCGCCCAGGATGCCCAGTAGGCGGCGGGAGCGGCATCGATTGTAGGTTGGGGCATTGGACCCGCCAGTCTGATCGTCAAGGCCATGTCTTGTTGGGGCCGTTGCTCGGCGAGGATTTGAAAAGCTGCGTGTGCCCCTGGCACTTCTTTTGGCCTGCATTTTAGCTAGCCGCGAAAACCGTTGCGCGAGCATTGGTACCAGGCGCTTGGTCAGCTGCTCACGTGGTGGGCCCAGCATGCTGGGACAAAGATGGACAAGGTTTGCTGATACTTCTACCCGGATGGTGTGCACAGAACGCACAGTGCGCTTGCCAACGAGCAATTAGTCAGGACAACTGCACAAAGCTGCCATTCCCGTTGCCGGCCAAATTTAGTTGATGCTAAACGAGGCATGCTGTGACACCGTCGCAGAACGCATGGAGAATGATGGCCGGGCGCTGTCCCAAGGCGCAAAAACTAAATCAATGGGTCGCTTTTCTGTCCCGTATATCTGGTTGCATTTCGAGCAGCACGCCTTGCACCCATGGGCGTGTGATCCTAAAGTCGTTCTCTGTGGACGGTGCCGCCCTCTCCGAAGCCTCCGCGCATTAGTCGTTAATCGTGAATGCGCACAGGGATGGCGCCAACTGGCGCTCCCCTAGTGGCTTAGCGCGTCGGGTGTCGAAGGGTTCAGCGCATCATGGTACTCGCAAGCCGACCACGCTCACGATAGACAACGCTGTGCTGCGACAGCACGGGCTGCAACCACAGCTGCGAGGACCAACCGGGTTTCGCCATGTTTCTCCTGATCAAGGAGCAAACGGAGCCTCTCAGCTGCAAAACCGGCCAGACAACACGGCCTTGCACGCAATCGGCTGGATCCAAAATTTAACGCGGAACTAGGCGACGTGGTTGCTTTTTTGGCTTTGCAACATGAACATGCATGAAAAACGTCTCTTCTCGCACAATTAATAAATATTAATAAGCAGTCCTTGTGCACGACCGACAACGTTGTCGGTCTACCCCTCTGGACCGACAGCGGACCGACAGTTCCTACAAACTCTGCGTGCGGGGGCGCTGGCTACACAGCAAGCGCCGCGAGAGCAGTTCACTGGCGTGCCAGCAGGACGAACGATCTCTAGAAGGCCATTGGCGACGACCTCGATCATCCGGCGGTCACGGGCGTACGGATGGGCTTGCTTGTATACCAAAAACATCCTGTAACCGGGCCATATACCGGGCTGTTCAAGTATCCCGCAGGTGAAGCGGATCGAGCCGATCAGATGCGCCCTGCAAGGCAAGTTGTGCATGCGCCCGCGCGTGTCGATTCGGTTGCAATTCAGGCCGGTTTCGTAGCGCCAGCAGCATCGATTGTTGTGCGACATGAGGCGAGGGCACCGACGTCATCGACAAAGAAGATTGTACAGTAGCCCGGTTATGCGTTTCGACCACGGTCTGGAGTAAGCGGCTGCTTGCTGGAGCTGCTCAACCTGTTGGGCTCAAAGCGCCGACCGAACGTCCCGAGACTGAAGGCCAGTAGCATTTCGCAGCGGCTGCCAGCACCGGTGCCGAATACTTCCGGTCATGCCATCAGCTCAACTGTGTAGTTGCAGAAGGTGCATAAAAGGCGCTCGCAAGCACTTGCAGGGAACGTGACAAAGCAGGTTATCGCTGAACGGCTCGTATGAGTCGGGAAGCTGGCGAGCAGGATGCAGCGCCTTGATCCCAAATCTTTTCCCTGCTTCATCACCTTCGATGCCGTTTTCTGAAACCACTTGGCCCAGTGTTGTGTAGTACACTTGTGTGCGCATGAACATGCGGTAACGGCGAACGCCGTTGAACCAAAACTGTATTCACACGACCGGCGATCCTCTTTTGGTCGTGTGGTGTAAGCGCAGTATCAAACCGTTCGGCGGGAACGGACGGAACGGGCAGCCGGTGCCGGGGCGCATTCTGCACCCGCCGTGCGCACCGACCACCACAAAGCGCCGGCTCAGTTCCAGTCAGGTTTCGCCGTGAGCACAATCTCGTCAGCGGCCGTCGTGCTGGCAAACTCGATGTCGCCGACTGCCTTAGCCAAAATCTCCATCACCTCTTACCATACTGCGTGAGGTGGTTCAGCTAGGCAGGCCGTGCTTCCCTTCAGGCCAACCGCGCGCAAACGTCCAGCGGGACGTAGACGGCGCCACCATCGCAATGCATTTGATGCATTTTGTGATCTTGCATGACCCACATCCAGTGCCGAGACAAACTCCTGCCGCTGCGCGTGATTCGCTGCGCTCCCCATGTAGGTTGTCAACGATGCGCTCACCCGAACGATGCGGCAAGGGTGAAAATGAAGATGCCCCCTCTCGCCAGCCGCACGCCACGTAGGGCACGCTCTCCCGTGCAATGCAGCGCCTGCCCTTGCAACGGACTTGCCCACTCCTCTTGCCTCTTGCGGCCCAACCGCTGAGGATTTGCTCAACTCCAGCGAGTCTGCATCGACTTAGCCGTGCTGGCGCCACAATGAGAAGAACTCTCAGCGCCCAGCGGCGAAGCACGGAACGGCAGACAGGCGGGTGACCGGGCGCCCGAGTGCAATTTCGATAGGCTTGCGAGGGCGCGACTGAGGAGCCACTCACCGTTGTCCTTATTTGTCTTGGAAGGACTGTAGCCTTCGTGATTCGAACGGGAAAAATGCCAAGTGCTTCCCTGACACCGCCTAGTAATGCAGTGACAAATAACCTGTCCATCGGTGCTGTTTGCAACTGCCTTCCCGCTACGTGCTACAAACCGAAATTTTGACTTTGCACCCGAAATTGGGCGAAGTCATCCGAAATAAAGACTTGCACATAATGAGCGCACGCCCGACTAAGCATGCGCTGAACCGGATTTGGATGAATGCACATCTGGAACAGGCAGAGAAGCTGCAAATCAATAGAAAAAGAAGACCTTGGGAAAAAAGAAAAATACTCGGCGTGCGCACTAGCCAGTAGCAAGATAACAGTTGAGAAAATCGCGTGCTCTCACACAAAGATGTCATGCGAGCAATTTTCCATACAGGGACGTTTGAGCCACGATGAGGCATGCTGGGCCTCGGAAGCGCGGCAGACCCAAACAAACTCGGCTTGCAGAGGGGCATCGTAGGGCGGGGCACAGAGGGCTCTCCGGGTGGGAGTGGGTTGGGTTGCGGGGTTCGCGGGCCGGGGCTGTCTCATACACATTTTCTTCGTGCGGTTTCAACGAATCAGTTGATTGACTCTTCATGCCCATTTGTCTTAACACGAAGCTTCGACACTGACTTCTCCTGACCTGACATAATAAAGAGTGTCTACCGGATGATGCGCTCCGGGAGCGCGTGATACAACATTTTCTGATTTGAAGACACTGCCTCTGTCAGCCCGTTGAACATGTTCCGCTTTGGTTGAATATTTCTGCCTTCGCTGTACGACATGGCACTCCGCAAATGTGAGCCACAAAGGTGTACGGACGTGTTGTAAGACATTGGAACGGCATTTTAGCGCTGCAGTGGCAATCTGAACCCTGGGCAATAACCTGCCATGCAGATTGCGTATCATGCTGCAGGGGTCGCTGCAATTCCTTGCGTTCAAGCATACTGTCTTCGCACTCGAAGCTTCAGCTAAAGCAGTAGGTGTGGTGTTGATGGCCTTCCCGCAAAGTGAACGCAGCAAACTGATTTTGTGGCCTTGCTGCAGAGTGACTATAGAGTAGCCAAAGTAGGTTCGAGAGTCTTGCCTCCGAAGTTACGGCAGCCTGCGAAATGACGGAAGACAAGGTGGTCTTGCGCCAGTGAAAGCAGCAGACGCGATTAAGGACCCGGACCACCACTCAGGCTCGTTCTGTGAATTATAGGGGCGGCCACCTAAGATGGTTCTGGGCGCCAGGTTTCCAATACCCAAGCCATGTCGGCCCGTCTGCTGAATGGTCGGGCGAGCGCTGTGTAGACAGGCGCAAACACAACGAATTTCCGTTGCAACAAGGAACGGAAAAAGCTAAGTGTACGTGCAAGGCCGAGACCTCTCTGTTTTTAACATTATGGCAACCAAAGGTGGCGGACACGTGTTGCAAAACCTGCGGATTTCTGGCATCTAGCTCCAGGAGGGCCTCGACAATTCCTGCGAGTCAAGTCTATGGAAAGCTATGGCAGCCGGTCACTATCTGGCACACCCACTTCAAAACAAAGAATAGACTTTTCCAACCAAAGGCAAATGCAAACCAAAAGAACAGCTGAAAGCACTACACAGAAACATTCACGCCAATCCTACATTCCAGCTCTCCATCCCCTTGTACCTCCTTGCGCTGCAAGCCCTCATTTACCGCAATTCCGGCGAATCTATCGTCTGGCTCTGCGGCGCCTTGTCGCAATATGACGGAAGCTGCAAGCCTCCTGTCCCCCCGAGCAAAGCCGTGGGGGTAGTGTCAAACGAAGACCAAAGTTTTGGCACGGGTGAGAATCATAAGGCACCAGAGATCATGCGACTTAAACTTTACCACCAGGTCTTCGCTTTGATGGATGCTTCGACATCGCATTCACATGACTTGTAGACGAAGATGTACCTGTTACAGCTCAGCTGACTGTGTCAAGTCGCAGTGCACCTGTGCAAGGGTCACATGAGGAGGCAAGGTACTCCGGCAGGCCAAGCCTGAGCGTCACTCCACAGTCTAAGACCCTTCCAACAATGCGGACTTGCTTGCGCTGTTCGCTGTTCTTCTTTTACTGAGGACTTGCGCAACTCAGAGCATTGCCAAGCTTGACAGGCGCCAGTACCAGCGGGCCGGAGCGTTCCAGAACCTCCACGGAAGCTGCATGGAGATACAAACAGCTGGGAAGGAAAACATCTCAGAATGCGACCACTGCCACATGATCTTCTGCTGAAGGTGGGAGAAAGTCTGCTTGATCTGCCAATAGTTGCAAAGCACTCGTGGCTTTTGGCCACGGCACGACGGCTCGAAACGATAGTGCGGCACAGCGCAGCAGAGCACAGCGCGACGCCTCTCCACCAGGCACCTCCAAGGGGAAGGACGCAGCTGGTGCTCTGAGATCTGAGCTCTGGGCTGAGACCTGGGATCGGTTTGCCCACCAAATGTGCGCCTGCCGGGCGGATTCTACTGGTCAGTCTCTGATATTCTGTCGTTCCGCTGTCCGGGACAGAATCATTCGAGCCTCAGGTGGGACCGGATAGCTGCCGAGACGAAGTTGATCCTGCGAAGGTCATGTCTTGCAACCTCCGACTCATCTTCCGCCCGCACTTAAACATGAGCAGTGCATCCAGGACGGTCCCGTGCGCTTGTCTTTCTCAGCGAGAGCAGCTCTGATGTGCGCGCCACAGCTCGACGGAGGGACCTCGCATTCTGCGAATTGGGAAGTCGCTGCGAGTCTAGAGGCCAAAAGGACCACAACACGCCAAGGAGCATGTTGAAATTATGGCTTCAGCCACACGAGGTTGCTGAACTATGATGGGTGTGCTCCGAGCCAAAATGGTCACCCTCGCTGGTTGGCAACATGTTTTGCCCATGCCATGAAATCTTCAGAACTTGATGCAACACCGATCTCCCGGCTGTAAATGAACCTTCAAGTGGCTGTTTTGACGGGCCTGTGTCTCGCCTCAAGGTTCCTGCATCACAACAGCAAGCCGCATGTTTACAGCTACTGACTTCCGAAATTGCACATGCTTCTGGGCATGGGAAACACATGCCTGTACATTAGCGTTGCCTCCTTCGTGCCCTAGCCTGTGGCACTCAGAAGAAGGATGCATTCCATCGAACATCTTGTTCAGGAGCGTGTTTACTCCACAGTCCCTGTTGCGGGGCGTCCGGGCACCGTGGGCTTTCGCCTTTGTCCCACACAATGGCCGGAGCAAGCAGCGCGCTTGCACCCCAATTCTGTGCTTGTCAGGCCTGCAAAGACTGGAGACAGGCCACACGAGGCCAGCATGTACCAGCATGTGCCCCCATGGAACATGCCAAGCTTTGGACGAACATCTTCTTGCGCCGTCGTGCGGCAGCTGCACTGGGTTTGGCCTTGGCAGGACTAGCTAACGGCGGCCTGTGCTCCGGTTACTTTGCAGGAGTGCAAACAGAACACAAAAGGATCGTGCTGCATCCTCCTCATCAACACCAGTTCGGGCGATCCTGGCCTGACAGTTCTGACAGAGCTTTCGGATGCTTTATTTACTACGCAGCGGGCAGTCACAGGGCACTGCTGTTGGTCCTGCATCCGCTCTGCCATTCGCGCTTCCAAGGCCTCCGTTCACACTTTGCTTGTTGTGCCCGGGATCAAAAACTAAGTGCAAGCTTCTCCGACCTCGGTGTCTGAACGCAGAGACTGAAGCTCCTGAAGTAGGTCTGCACCCGCGAGCACCTTGTCCCTGCAAAGCAAGACACCTGGACAAATGGCGCAGAGCTGTGATGGTCCGCCTGTCTCCGGACCGCTTGGACTTGGATTTGCCAGTTGGGCTTTCTGCTTCTTGAAACCTGAGGAAGGCCAACGGAACCAAGAATCGACACTGTCTCCTCGGCCCTATGAGGTGTGCACTCCTCACAAAGCTGTGCATCCGCCTGTCCGGAATGCTCCAGGCGCGGTCAAAACTTCAAGCGTGCTGGGTGACTTGTTAAAGTTCCACGATTCTTAAGTCATTCTGTCGATGATGCATTTCGCACCTCTGGCATTAAAACAACGCGATTGGATCTTGGTCCGGCGCTGTGCTCACATGTTTCACTCTCCTGGCCATCCTTCTGTAGGATTTGGCGGTGCGCGGCTTGGCTGTAGTATTGACGAGAGACTGAAAGGGCTCCCTTGGTGCTGCGCATTGTGCAGTCTGCGTTCGAAGGAAACACTCGACGGCCAGAGCACATCGAGAAACCCAGCCACGTGCTTGGTGCTTGTCAGTTTGCCATTCAGGACATACGTTGCTTGCAATTCAAACTCGACTGTTTTCGCAGGCCCACAATCCCAGAGTCTCGATCTGCATTGCACACAACTGCAAGTAGCTTCACAACACGTTCGGAGCACTCTGCTAGTCTAGTCTGCCAAAGCGCGCTATACCCAGCTGCCTTCTTCTCTTCTGCCTGACAGGCTCCGTATCTCAAGCTCTGAGCCAACAGCTTTGTCTGCGGGCCTGCTGCGCTCCGAGATCAGCGGTGTGGCTTGCCTGGCTGCTTTCAGACGTCGAAAGCCGGAAATTGCTTTCATCAAACCCGCTCAAGGCTGAGGGATGACCATCAGACAACGAAAGGGGTGGGAGGGGGAGGGAGAGAGAAGGAGAGACACAGAGAGAGAGCGGGAGACTGAGGGAGGCAGAAACAGACAGAGACTGATACCGCTTATGTGTCGCACTCCGCTCCTCTGCCTCGACTGCAGGCTTCGCTTCGGCAGACCTTTCATCGGGAGATATCGGGGGCGTCGTGGCTCAAGTGCTGCTTTATATGCCGGTTTCCAAGGCTAAGTAAGGCTGCCGCTTTATCTCGTCCTCGTGCTCCTTGTCCTCACCCCCACCTTTCGCCTACTTCGGGTGCCGAGCAATTCCAGTACTTTCCAACGGTTCATAGACAGCGGCATCGCAATGCATGCAAGTACTCAGCTCCGTTCTGCGTGACCACCACCCTTCTTCTTGCGCTTCTTCTTCGCCTCTTAGCCATGTCCGTCTTTAAACACCGCCGGTTGACCAAGATAGATATCGGTCTCGGAGCTGCCCTACTCTGCCTCCGTCTGGTTTTCTCGCTCACCTGGGGGAGTTTCCCAAATGAGTGAACTAATTGTGTCATGACCATCATAGCCCGCAGAAATGTGCAAAGGTGCCGCCTTGCTTGGAGGAAGCGACTTGCCTTGCTTCTGCTACACGGTAACGGAAACAAGGTTCACTCGGCGAGAACGAGCCAGCCTGCTTTGCGACTGGCTTTTCGGATCCCCAGAAATAGCCTGCAAAGGCGGGGTACGTTTGCCACTCCATGACCACAACACCAGTGCTTCTGAACACCCGCCGCAGATACCCCACTCTTGAAAGACCATAAGCGGGAACGAGACATGACTGAAGCTGAGCCTTGACCTTCGGAGAGGTGCCCGCAAGACTCTTAATTACGCTGCAGCAGGACAGTTCAGCCGATTTAATCCGACAATATCGACACTTAGTCCTAGCCGCTGTGCATCAGCGCTACCAATCCACGCTTTTGCACAACCCTTCTAAGTTGGTGCACCGCAATACGGGCAGAGGCCTCCATGACCTTCTGCATTCGCATCTCCACTGCCTCCAGGCTGGAGGCGCATCGGTTGCGAAGACCTCTTCCGTCCCGTTATGCCTTGCAGCCCTCCTCCAGGTTACCAACAAGCTTCTTCCCCATGGACCTTACCTGGTGCAACAAGGCAACTGTGATTTGCAACGGCCTCCGTTCCGGATTCTTTTTCATACGGGACACATACGCATTCTATGACACAGGAACAGGAAGCTCTTGGGACCCCCACCTGGCGGATCTCTGACAGCACGAAATCCTGCAGAGAACCGAGCCAAAAGCCGCACCGCGACTCACAAGACGCAGAGACGCAGAAACGTCCTGCAGCTCGGAGCTGATCGTGGGAGTCTCTTTGCTTGATCCCTGATGGAGAATCGAACAGAACGGATTGTGAAAGCACTTGGCTGCATGTACGGGCTCACGACGTGCCTGGGAAGCGGCAGCTGCAGCGCGATGAGTCACCGCTGCCAAGTCTCGGCCATGTGTCACGTGTCGGTCTCCATGCTCACGGATCACGCGTTCCGAGCTTCGCACCGTCCAGGACTCTTGCCACTTCTGTCCGAGCCCTGGACAGCACCTCATCACAGTAGGAAAGTCAGGATGCTCCCTTAGATTCTCAAGCCGCCACCTGCCTGACTCTGCTGTCGAAGGCCACCTCTCATCCCTGCCAAGGGCTCTTCAAAGGTTGCCAAAGTCCTGCATCGCCAAGAGTTTGCATAAGGAACTGTTGAGAAGCCTCGCTTTCGGTGCGGATGCTCTCAAACGATTCTGCCTCCGGCTGGCCACCCCGGCAGCGGCCGTCCTCCTCAGGGAGTCGGAGACGTTCTGCTGGAGTTCCGACTTGTGGGCCTTCTGGGAGGCCTCCGTACAATCAAGAGGCTGTGCTGAAGGCCCTACATGGCCCTACAGTAGCCGAATCTGCCCCGATGCCTGAAGTGACGTCACAGTTCTGCTCAAGGCAGCGCTCTCCTCCTTGGCGCGTCACTTCCGGTCCGAGAGATGGTCCGAGTCTGCGTTTTTTCAGGCTCTGGCCTGCAGCTGTGCAATGGAGGACATCTGCACCTGCCACCCGGCGGCCACTCGGCGGCCACCCGGCGGCCACCCGGTTCCACCAGTCTGAAGAATCTTTTGGGGCTGTCGGCTGTCGGAAGTGGTCGGACCTGCAGCTGCTCGCTGAGCTCGTTCATGTGCGTCCTCGTTTCCTGAAAATTGTTGGTGAAGTGTTTCTGTCTCCCTGGGTGCCCCAAGCGCAGAGACCCTCCTTCAGGCCATCCTCGACTGTGGGAGGAATCAGACCAGGCCTTGCAGAGGCGGTGACTTCAAGGCTTGCGAAAGAACCTGCTGGGGACAGAGCGGTGCGCTGCAGAGCAAGCCAGCGAGTGCCGAGTCCGTCCTGCGACGGGCACTCACTCGACTCAGCTGACTTTTACCTGGGCACCCAGTCCTCATGAGAACATCAAGCATTGGTTGGAGGCTTAGGCTTTGGCACCGCTCCACCTCAACATCTGTTCACAGTCCGGGAAACATTCTCTCTCGCAACCTTCACGCTATCTCACACTACTTGTACCCACAGCAGATTTGAGTTTATGTCATCGGCTGAGCTGCACATGGCCGCCATGACTGTGTAGGTGCAGGAAACCTGGCTTCGCACCGACCGCACTGAGAATCATGCCCATGCTGCATTGTGCTCCCGCAGCCACTCAGCCTGCCGCTGCTAGCGACAAGACTGCTTACCCTCTCCAGAAGTGCGATGGATCTCTGCGACACCTGCCTCACTCTCTGCGATGGCGAAGCGTTCGAGCTCGAAAGCCACAGCCTTGGAGTCGCACAAAGCTCACAGAGTCCAGCTTGAGCCGTGTCAGCATCACATCTAAGCCCGCTGCCACTGGCTCTGCACTTTCATCAGCCTCAATGCCAAGCATTGCAATCGGGTGAGTCGACAGTCGAAAACAGTAGTGACAGGGGCATGGTGTTGTGTGCGTGCAAAGGCTCTGTGAGGAGGTTCGAAACTGACACGCAAGCACGCTGTGATGACTTCAGCACATGTCGAGCTGGATGCTGTCAAAATCTCTGCAAAGCTATTGGTTTTCGCAGCCCGTTTCGTGCGTCTTCCATTGGCAAATCGTGTGCATGTCAAGGCGTGCTGTCACGAAGCGGTGTCTTCGAAGTGTTGTGGCAAAGCCTTGGCGTGTTCCTCGCTCTTCGAAGCATCTAACGGAGGATTTTCATACGGCACGGGAAGGTTGTGCGCGTTGTGTGCATCCCCCATTTTCGGCCTACGTAGAGTGTGAGATTTCAAATCCTGTCTGGAGCTCCAGACTGACTGCAACAACTACACGACTTCACGCACGTGCACCATGCTGCCATGAATAACATACTGGGCACTGAGGCAAAGGCAGCACGAAGCGTCTGCTCCAAGGAAAGCTGCTCCTGACACATGCACATGTGCACAGAGAGCAGGATCAAGCACATGGCGACGTGTTGCGTCCAACGGGAGTCTGAAACTACAGTCAGTTGTCTGTACTTATAGGACGTCAAGCAATCCATAAGAGAAACTATCGAGACATGCATCCTGGCATTTAGTACGCGAAAAACTGCCGACATGCGCACTACGTTCATGTTCGTGTTTAGAATGCCAAGTTGGGACCAAGTATCGAAATGCCACAAGTATTGTTCTGCAACACAAGAGACGTGACTTAGAGAAGAGTTACATGTACATTGACATGCACCTTTCGCAAGTAAGTCAAGATTTGACTATAAGATTTGCATAACATATGACTCGTACGCACAAACAGCTATGTGAAAGCATGAGTGCAGATACTTTCCAGACTTCACACTCACGGATGTAAAGTGTCCCCGCATAATTGTTTTGGCAATGAAACGACTCATCGCCAGGCTGTAGGCTGGCTGCTGCGAACATGTTGTTGAAGAAAAAAAGGACCGAGTCAATGGCATGCAGGAAACATATTCAACATGACTCGGTTTGGAACTGCGTGCACCATCCCTGTATGTGGCTCCTATGTTCCAGCGTGATTGTCATACACCACAGAAAACACTGCAGAAACGGAGAGTTTGGTTTAAGGTTCGGAGGGTAGGTTTTCAGGGACTTGTTTGTTTCGAGTGCGCGGGCACAATGGTCTGTCGCCCGTCAGCATTGACTGCTTTCAGAAGTTACATGTAATTATCTAGCGGCTCTAGCGATTGTAAGTACGCATGCCTCATGGAGCGATGTCTATGGACGAGAATTTTCCATCTCTCTCGATTTTGGCAATAGGGTTGTACCCTTCGATACAAAAGAGCGTTGTCCATCCGTACTATAAAGGAGGTTCCATGGACCGCCTGTATCTACTGCAGCGTAGGTATGGCAAAGAACGCGCTGTGTATATCCGAATGTGAAGGAGGAGCATCTGATGCATAAAATCAAGTCGCTGTACGGCCTCTGTCAGGCATGATTCCGCCCAGTGTGGGCACGCGAGCCCATAAAAGTTACTTGGTACTCTAACTCTAACGCTTCTACATGTCTGTAAATGTCCTAGTAACTGGAGTCTTTGTTGTGAGTAAAGCTGGGAGGGGTGGGAACGCGACGCGCTGAAAAGGCGGGGCCGGCTAAATATTCGTTAGAGCAATCAGCGGATGAAGGGTCCAAGACCCGATGGCAAAAGGAGGATTTGATTTGACAGTGCGTCGAAGTGACTTAAAGTGAACAGCGTTTATTTATTGAATTTTGTGCGGGCGAGAATAGCACGCTATCCATAGCGTATCTGAGGATAGATAACACCACGGACCTATAGACTGTAAGTTTCCAAGATGGAGGAAAAGCAGAGTGAGAAAGGAGAGGACGAAGGAGATTAGAGGTCGAACCGGCCTGCGAAACCCTGTAATTTAGACTTTTCCGATTCGAGGATAATGCTCCTAGATACACGCCCAAGTATTTGATTTCCTCTGAGAGGGGTACCGGTTTGATATCGTGATTGTGACCTGAGCAGAAGCGACAATCACAAAGGACAACCGAGGGCGGGTGAATAGTATATACGCTGGTCAGAATGTAAGCGGAGATGTTCGCACTTATCTTGATTACGGGTACGTCCTCTGTTCTGACCATGGTGTTGTATAAGGTGAAAGAGTCGATTTGATTGTGTAGCTGAACAGGAAAGTAAGCCTATGTCGTCTGCGTATTCCAAATCCCAAAGACGAGAGGGGAAACATCCGCTCCCGCGTCACCTGGCTAACAGGACGAAACTTGAAGACTGAAAAAGGCCGCTGCTTACAAGGGGGGCTTACACTCCTCATCACCAGCGAAATGGTACAACTGAAACGGAATATGTAATAGCCGAGCATCATGTGTCAGGGCTCGGCTCCTGACTGGCGCGCTTACGTCTTAGTCTTCGGACTTGCTGCAAGGTGGGCAGCGGTGCCGGAGCTCGCCTGAAGCCCCGAAAGCATCGTGGGCACCTGACGCGACAGGCTGGGTGAAGATCCCAATAATCAGGAGGACTAACATGGAATGGTAGTCCATCAGGTGCTACCACCATGAGAGATATATCACGTTCTGTGCCTCTGAATAACACAGCAGATCCCAGTGTAGCCTCTCCACCCTCGGTCGCTGATCGCCCCGTTCGTTGGAGGCCCTGGTGGCTGCTCGCCTGACGGGTCCGTCGTGGTAGAACAAGCTGCTTTAGCCGGAGGGAAGCCGGACAGGTGGCGACGCTTCTGCAAGGATCCCTGGAGGCTTGCTCGTTGGCGTGGTAGTAGCCGAACTGGAGGGAGCCGCCGGTGGGAACGAGGGTGGCTTCTTCTGCACCGCCTTCTCGTTGATAGGCTTCACTCCGGTTGAAGTTGGCGGCGCATCCTTTTCCTCCGAACGTAGCTGTGTTGTCTGGGACCACTGTCCGGCACCGAACAGGCCACCCGTATCAGCAGCACAAGCTGACGGGTCCGCATCAGGAATGCCGTAGTCCTCGTTGGCGATCTCGCCCATGTAGTCCTGCACTGTCGCAACCAACCTGACTGCAGGTCCCTGACTCCTCCACACTCATTGAGTTTCCCGCCGACTTGGCCCGCTGATACCGCGACTGCAGTCATCATCATCTTGGCTCTGGACAGGCAGGGGACCGAACATCGCTCCCACCGAGGTTTCTGCATCATGGGTGGGCTGGTCATGTCACTGACGAAAAGCATCCAGACACTGAGCCACTGGCTGGCTGAACGAAGCCGCTAACAGGCTCCTGTGTGACACTCGAAATTCGGCTAACGTGTCCATCAGCACATCCTTAGAATCCTTGCTCAGCACATTAAGTGCTGTCAGCACCACAGGTCTCACACGCGAAGGTCCTGACATGGCGGCGCGAAGCTCTAACCTGAAGGCTGAAAAACTCGAGGTGCAACGGCTTCAGCAGCTGCTTTTCTGTTTGCTTCCTAACTGGTAGCGAACACAGAAAGACTTTCACACGCCTAACTTGTCACTGTGTGCACACGTGCACTGCCCTACATATGGCGTGTGTACAAACAAACGCATTCTGCGCACACGAAAACACTTGTAAACAGTACATCCCTCAAACGACTTGACCGGAATATGTTCAACAAAGCCTCAAGCCAACCAGCTTTGTTCTCCGGAGGAGGTTCTCCGAGATTGGTACCATTCCCCTCACCACCCCGAAGGGGGTCGTATTGGGCTCTATTTTCCCAAAGAGGGATCGATGTGGCAGTAGAGCCAATGCTTTGCATGTGTAAACTTCTTCCTCATCTAGAGACGTGACGAGCACACAGACACACACTCACAGCGGCCTTGGATGCCCCCAGACACAGCGATCTTCTGGAGGGTGGGTTCCAAAGTTCCAGGACTGTCGGTTGAATTTGCTCTGGCTTCAGTGACATACAACTTCTTCTCGTACCATCTCGTACCACAGGATGGCAACTCCTGACTGCTTTAGAACAAGCACACTCGTTGCATTTCCACCCCAACGCCCACACCCACCCGCAACCCCAGTCACACCTGTACGCTTTCACAGACCGACAGAGATGGCATTGTCGGGCGACTGCATGCGACACATGCAGCAGGCTCCTTTTCCACGGTCTCCAAGGAACCTCGTGAGGTACGGCGCCAGATGAGCATTGGAAAACAATGGGAAGATCTGGTGGACACAGGCGCCCTGCATGACACTCATGGCAAGTCAGTACAACATGCTTCTCCTCTGCTTCTGTTCAATCGACAATCGGACGTTTCACATACTATGTAAGCAACGGTTTGACTCTGGCATGGCCAAATACGTGGGAGAGCTTCGGTGCTAAGAACCAATCCGAACCGTGCGTTGGAGCACTGTAAAATCCCATTGCTACCACAGCGCTCACTTTAAATCCAACCGAACTCCCGCTCCAGCTGGGCCCTATCCAAAAACCTGGGATTTGTCAAAATTGCATAGCCCACGAATGTCACTTATCTGCCATGTGACGTTTTATAGTGTCGAACTCGTCAAGCACCTGTGCCTCCGAAGGAAGGCAACAGCAGTGGAGGGCTTTGGGCTGAAAAATGTCCGGCCGACAAGACAGAGACGTGCTCGGAATTGAGAGCCTTGGAGTCCTGCTCTGCGGACCCATAGGTACTTCCGTCTGCAAAAGCGCAACTCGCGCTGGCCCTGTCCTTGTCACCAGGCTGGGCTTTAGCCTTCTTGGACTTCGGCCTAGGCTCAACACTTGGCAGCTCCAAGGCCAAGGTACAACTCGACATGAACCCACTCCCTGAGATCATAAAAGAAGCTGCCTTTCGCAGTGCAGGGACCCGGCTCTTTCAGCTGATGCTTCAGTTGCGTCTGCGCAGTGCAGTGTAGCTAACAGAGGTCGACATGGATCACAGCATGCCCAGTGGCTTGCCGGGGGCCTCCAGACCGTCCACTGCCAGCAGAACACCCTTAACCTGACGGCTCCGTCTCGTCGGCAGGAGACTGTGCTTGAGAGAGTTGAGACGACTAGTAACATGAGATACAGAGAACACCCATGATGCTGCGAACAACACTTCTGGTTTTCCTAGGCGGATGCAAGATGCAAGGACCGCCACTTGAAACAAGAGTTGGCCAGGCCAAACATGACCGAACATCCAAGTCACAGCGGTCCCGCTTTCGCGTGCACGCTGATTCTCAGAATCCGCGGTCTCTGAGCTGTCTTCAGGGGCCAGCATCGAACGAGGAAACTGCAGCAAAACTGCCCATTCGAGTGCAGTACTCCGCTCCCCATTCTGGCAGAGCTTTCGGGATCGCCATCCATGCTTTGGGGCCCTCTTCCGCAGATTCCTGGCCTTGCCTGGGCAGCTTGAAACTCATGGTGCCGCCAGAGAGCATCGCTGCCCCAACTTTCAATACGTCCAATTTCTTCCGTAAGCGATGCCTCCAAAATTGCAAATTGAAGTTGCCGAGGTGGACGAAAGTCAGCGAAAGTAGCGCCCACCTGTAGAGCTTGTTGGATCTTCAGCCTGTGCTCGGCCTCCCAAACCAAGTCCGGTAACTCCCCTCACGCACCTTGCATGCGGTGCCATGCGGTGCCTGCTTCTCCTGGAGCTTTTGGAGAATCAGGTCGCCCATGGACTCACCCTGCAGGAACCGAAGCAGGCAAAGCAGGGGACGAGATTTGACAAAAGCACGTTGGCACGTGCCACCTGGAGCTCCCGGTACAGGCGCTCTTCTTCGTCCAGCTGTGGAGAGCCTACCAGCACTTCCGTGATGTGCACAACCAAGGCAACCCCCGTGCAAAGCGACCTGACGTCTGCACCTGGCTTTCAGGCACAACCCGTGTTCTAAAGCGACTCCGACAAGCCGGCATCACCGTTTGCTTCGTCTGGCTCTGCTGAACCTTAGAGCTCACCAAATCTCCAGAGGTGCCTGCAGACGGCCTAGTGAGCGCTATCCCCCTTTCTGCCAGAGCAATGGCAGTCAGGCACTGAGATGCTGGCGCGTTTCATGTCTTTCCGTGCTTGCATCAAAGCCTGCTAGTCGTGGATCCTACAACCGGCCGCCGGTGAAGCTGGTGGGACAGGCGGTTGCGGCACCTCCTCCATCTGTTTGCAACCTTCACTCAAGCGACGGACCTAGACAGGGCGGGCACCGCCTGAATGCTCAATTTGCCACTTACCTCTTGCTGCTCGTCTGCTCACATCTGCGGGGAGCTCCCGCCCCACGCCCTGTCCCTGCCCTGCCTGCTCGGCAAGCTTGTGGTTCCTTGCCGCGCGCGAGCTGAGCATTGATCTGTGTTGCCCGACTGCATCTTGCTGACCAGGAGCTCGCTGGTCAAACGAAGGATGGTCTCTTCCTTTCCTCTTTCCTGCAATTTCCACGAAGCCCAAGCTCGCGAGCGGGACGGCGTCAGCGCAGGCACTTTGCTAAGCTCTGCTCCATCTGAAGAAAAAAGGAATTATCAACCGGAGCTGACCTTACAAGAAAGAAGCAGACTCCAAAATGACGCAGTTTCCAAGCAGCGCTGGTCGTGAGCAGATTCTCTGAGGCGGGTTCTGTGGGGCCTTTGGCGCTGGCGCTGGCTCCGGCACCTCGCCAAGAGAGCAAAAGGCGCACGGCAGTTTTGCCACTTTGGCTCCGGCGCCGCCCCCTGCCTTTGCCGCCACATCTTCAGCCTCCTTCAAACGCTCCGTCAGAGCCTGCCAGAAGGTGCCCCACTCACCGCCTGCCTAGCCCTACGAAAAACGCGCAAGCCGTTTCCTGGTTCTCGTCATCCAAGGCCTGAAGGAAGCACCATTCATCCGCACCATGACTAAACTCACTGGACGGACATCTGACACTAGCACCCTTGCAGGCTAGAGCATGACAACCAGCCTCGCACGAATTGAGCAGGGAGCGGTTTCTCGCCACCAAATCCTTCGGCTTTTGGACATCTTATTGAATCCCTAGTGACTCGAGTGCAAGTGCTCTTCAAAGCAGACACATCTAACTTTCCAGCTCCTCTCTACGAACTGGAGTCTAGATGCCAGAGCTGCTGTGAAACAGTACTCCTTCTGTTTGTCGGAGACTGTACTGCAAAAAGGTGCGAATTAGCTGCAGGCATCGGACCCTTCGTCCTTGCCTGCGTGGCAGAAAGCAGGACGGCATCTGAGCCCTGCTTCTGCTGGAGTGGGTTGGATCCAAACATTCACAACATCAGGACCATGTCTATCAACGCATACAAACCCACTCCAGTGAAATCTGTGCATACGACGATCACTTCTCTGCAGCTACTAGCGGCATCACATCCAGCCGCAAGAACCTTGGGACAAGTCACAAGCCCATGTCTCAGAATGCAAATGAACGGCGTGCACCAGTGCAGTCTAGCCTTCTCTCGCACTCCAACTCTTGGCCGTGGGACACATACTCTTGGTGTCGCCAGCCCCTTCGAGCTTTATTTCGTGAGCTGCCTGCACAGTACACGGTTCCGCAATGTTCCGCACACAGCAGTCTGAAATGCAGTGATGGCCTTGTCGTCCACTACTTCGCTAGGCTTGTCCTGCCGTGAGTTCTTCATTCAGATGCATGATCAACTCAAGGCAAACCCGGGAGCCACTTCTTGCAGGCCTCCCCTAGTTTGCAGAAACCCAGGTCCGTTAGTTTCAAGGCGGCGATTTCAGTCCACTCAGCTTTACCATCATCGTACTTCCTGGGCTGTGACCGTCATGACTTCAGGCACACACTCAAGTCACCGAAGACACTGCGGCCAAGATGCACGAGTGCTTCCTTACATTTGCAGCAAGCATCAATGATGGATGCCCATGTCAAAGAATCTTGCAACAAAGGATCTGTGGCTTTCTGCTCTAAGACCTTTCCACTCATACCGCTGCGAATGTTGGTTACCTGTCGGAGACAGGGCCGGCACTGACCGGGTTGGATCTTTTCGCCGCCGGTCAAACTGCTAACGCTGAGTGGTGAACTTCGGCGCCGGTCTGCAAATCCAGGGCGGCCACAGGAGTCTGGTCCTGGAGCAGATTCAACCCATGAAGGGTTCTACAGTGGCATTCTAGATCGGAACAGTGCCAGAAGTGGGCATTGGCATTGGCACGGGCTGGGGTGCGGGGTGCCGGGGGGCCGGTGGGGGAGCCTGGGGTCGTCCGTCCTCCTCCGCCACCTCCTCCTCGTCGCTCTCGGACTAAACTAGTACTGATACTAGCAGCAGCGGTTGTTGGGACTAGTTTCGTTCGTATTAACATTCTTGTCCGTCGTCTGATCGTTAGTGCCATTGCTGCTACATCGCTTACTATGGTAATCAAATTATGCATCGTACTGCTTCTTCGGCTCGTTAGCCAGAAGCTGACCCCCAAATTTCCCATCTGCTTGAGTTTGTGGCGACACGTGCGGGTCAAAGCCGCAGGCGCTTGTCTGAGATGCAACCGGGGTTGAAATTCAAGATACCTATGTGGCCTCTGTGAGCTTACTTCACAGATTGAGTGCAAGCTCAGGCAAAGGTATTGCTTCCAGCAGGACGCGGGCTGCGGACTACAGCGGCGCAGGAGCTATGAAAACGCGACTCTACTCTAGACCTTAGGGTTCCACCCGATGCGGTTAGAGCTTCGTTCGCCTCCCTTTCAGAGCTTACTGGCTGCCGGCACTGCGAAGCAGGCGCTCTATTGAAAAACTACGGTCCCCGTAGCCCACCATCTCGGCAGCAGCAGCCATCACCTCCACAGCAGGAATTTCAAACCACCCTGTCACTTCTGAGGTCTGAACTACCTCCTTGAAACTTTCAGGTTAGACCCTGGACCCATGCAGCGCCTTCTCCGCAGCAGCTTGAACCTGGCTAACCAACGAAGCCAACTCTGCATCTAAAGCTCAACACAGACGAGAGCCTGCTCTGCCACAGTGGCCTGCACCGGCCACGAATCAGCTTCATTGCAGCTTCATTCGTCTTCATGAGAAACTCTCCGGTCCCGTCCTGTTCCTCTGCCTTGGGCTCCGCAGGCTTCTCCTCCCCAAACCAGACATGTCGGATTTGCCCGGATCAGAACGCTCGGCCATTCCACGCAGCCTCCGGTTTGGGCTCTTCCTTGACAGGCTCAGGCTCCTTCTTCGGTGCAGCCTCTTCAGGTCCGGACGAGTTCAAGCTTCAAAGACACAAATCCTTGAATCTCTCAACCGTGTTGGATGCCTGGGGCTCAGCGGGCTTTGCCTTGCTATCTCCACAGCCCATCCTTGTTGCAAGCATGGTGTCAGTGCGGCGCCCACGGAAGAATACCACTGTCGTGAAACTGCCTTCCGAGATTCTTGAATGGCAAGATGTGAGCACTGCTGGTTCTCGCGGCAAGGGTGGCCGGATTTGATCGTACAGCTGCGGCAGATATGTGAGCACTGCACTAAAGACATCCACGGAGCACGTCACTCTCTCACTTCGGACCTGCACGGCCTTCTCCTTGGCCCGCAAACTCTTCATGAGCTTGTCTGCCTCATGAGGGAAGCTTGCACGCCCGGATATCCCGAAATACCTGGTCCCATCATAACATGCAAGGTGGTCCTGCCGGACTGCCAGAAAATGAGGATGCATGGCTATACTATACAGTGTTACCTGGGTGCACCGTTTGCCTTCTCCGACGGGAGATGATGCAGCAGCTCCAGCGCCAGGTAGTCAACCTCCGACAGGGTGCGTGAAGCAGGGAGGAGCCACACCCATCCTCCAGGATTTTACACCCTCGCGGCCTCCTCATCTTCGGCAAAATCCGACGGATTTGAGATGGCGGAGTGCCTGACGTCTCTCAAGCGGTCTACCAGCCCGCTGTCGGAATCAGATCTGGGGCATCCACACAGAAAGATTCTCATCATCCTGGCACCGACAGCAGCGGCTGTGGCTTGTGCTGGATCTATGGGCCATTCAAAACAGAGCGGTTCGTCAGCCAATCTGCCAGCACCTACACCCACGCGGCACAAGAGAAACACTGCGGGCTGACCGAATCCATCATCTGATGGTTTATCTCGGCCTTGACAACTCTGAAAAAATCGTCTTGCAGACTCTCTTGAGACGTCTAAGCTCAGCACCATGATGACGCTGCTGGCTTTTAGCTGCAGTGGGCGAGGAATCAGCTTTCCATGTCTACCCTGCAGATAGAGGACAAGCGTGTTGTGAAGGTTCTTTGCATAAACTTGCAGCTCTTGCAATGCATTGCAAACTGTAGTTTGAGTGCCGTAGCGGGGTGACAATGAAAGAACATAGCTTGAGCTATGTTCAACTTTTGCTGCGAAGAGTCTTGCTAGGTTTCAAACGCAGGCCGCAGAACCAACCGCACTGGGTCTTGCTCATGCCATTTCGCATCATGAGCTCTCATGCTCGTGATTCACCCACGATCTGCGAACACAGGGCACACGGCGGAACTGAAGACGCTAGGAAGGATGCTCCGCCAACGATCTCATCATCGCAGGGAAGCAATGCACATACACATCGTTTTGCCCCTGGAGGCAAAGTCTTCGAACTACAGACTTAGGGGAGGTTATGGGAGGTCGATGTTGCTTCTGGGAGGGAAGTCGCTAGCCTGAATTTAACATGTGCTGTCCTTGTTGATCAGAGCTCATGGCGCTTCAGCGGATGGCCCTCAGTATTGAAGAAGTACTTGTCCATGTCGAACGCTGCCTTGGCTTGAAATGCTCACTCAGACATTAACGAAGAGGAAGCTCAACGACAAAGGCGAGCGGTAGTCCTCTCACATGAGTGCTCGGGAGGTATGCTCAGGTGATGCTGCAGAACGACTTCAAGTAAACGGCTCGTTTTGCTGAGCTTGCCAGTGACTCGATCTGACTGCTCGGGAACCGTACCACTCGGCAAGTCTACTTAGAATTTGGGTTGCGGCACGTGTGGGCTTCTAGACTTGCAAGGTTAGGGCGGGTTGCGCTGTTTCAATCCTTGAGAGTTGTCTTACACCCGCAAGCCGCTGAAACTCCCAAAATCTAGACCCAAGCTATAAAGCCAGTCAAGTTGATATCTCGCGATGTTTAGAAACCATCGGCGGCTTAGGCGGTTTACAGTAGGATCGGATTCGTTGTCCAAGCCATTCCGACGCTTCCATCTCGGCCATCACACACCCACCACTGCACAATGATCACATCAGACAAACGACCTTTTGAAAGTCCCTAAGGCCCTAATGCTGTCAGCACATCCGCTTGCGGCGAGCCTCGCCGTTCCGGTGACTCCGAGCACAGACAGGACAGGGGCACGGCAATACACAGACAATATCGGAATCCGAAATCATCCCCAAAAAGCGAAAGCGGTACATGTGAAAAACAGTTGTCCACACTGTTCTAGGTGAAAACTTCGCACGCCATCATACCGTCAATCTTGCACCCAGCACAACAACAGTTTGCATTTGGTGCTGCCAACCATTGTCGCTTGGCCTGACCCGGGTAAGAAGGGCCAACCGATCTCTGCAGTGACGACAGAGTCGGGCATCAAGGTTCGTTTGCTCCCACCAAACAAGGCTGCTGTCGCAGGCACAGCTTGGCAAAGCGAAGTTGCTCCATCGAGGAAACGCTATCTCACTATCATGTCTGGGCCATCATGCTTGTTGGTCATACGGAAGAAGAGAGGCAAGAATACTCTTGCACAACTGTTCTTCATGCGAGGGGCTCACCGGTCGCCGTCCGAGTTGGGCCTCTTTGCTCAAAATGTCCGAGTCTTGTAGGGCTTTGCTGAAACGGCTCCCGGCCCATCTGTGCGGAGCTTGGTGGTCTGTGTACCATGCTTTCCACTCGCGGCCATGTGGTCGAAAACGTCTGCACACAAATGACTGGATTGCGGCACTGTCTAGCACTGCCGAGTGGCTGCCGGGGAGAAGAGGAGGAAAAGATACTTGAAGGTTTCCTTGACATCACAATGAAGCTCAGGCCAAGGTCACAGAGTTTCCAATTGACCCGGAACATGCTTCTTGCTAAGCCAGCTGCTGACATTACGAAGGTCTGCATCTCGTCCATCTTTGATGTCGGGATGGCCTTGAAATGAGGGCTGCGAGACGTTGCTGCATGTATTGGCACGATGTATAACGAAGTTGCATGCTGCGCTCCGGGGCTGTGCATTGCAATCATAGAAATGAAGCGAAACACAATTTTCCCGCGACATGGCGACATGGACAGATTGTATGTCACCCGTCTGCAAGCGAAACGGCCTTCACGTCACGTACGGATGCAAAGCCATTCGGAACCTGCCAGTCATAAGCCGCAGTGGTCAACGGCTGTGAGAGAGTTCGATCTGTCAACATTGCTCTACCGTTTCAGCTGCGAAGCATACACGCATGTTCTTCACCATGCTCCAAACGGTCTAAACACTGCAGAACAAAGAAAAGCCAAAGACGCCAGAACCTTGAAAATGTCATAGAGTTCGGAACGCCTTCGCATTGTCCAGAATGGCATTAAACATTTTCTCGCCCCATCTGCGATACCTGGGCTTGGGGTTCACACGCAGTGTACCTGTAGCGCCTCTGCGGCAGCTTAAGTCATGCCGGATGCACTTTTCATCACCAGTCAACCTGTAGAGATAGAACAAAGACTCTGCCTTATCCAGCATCAGACTCGCTTGCAGAGAACTCAGACAAAGAAACTTCATCTGCACAAGGATTTTGTGCCGTAAGTCGCTGGCCGTCTCCGGCCGCAGAAACGAATGCCTCCCATCTGAGGCTGCCTGTCACATTCTGACACGTCACGACTCGGATGCAGTCATAAATCGCAGCCTCGATAAAATCGTGAGGTGGCTTGGCACTAACCTTGGCTAACGACCGTCGAGGCAGTGCAACGCTTGGACTATTACCCAACTGGCCAAACTGCTTGATGCGAAAATGATTGGCTTGGACACACAACTTCCCTTCGGAATGAAGCCGATTGGCCTTGCTGAACTCTGGAGCCAGCCCTGAGGGACTGGAAGTCCAAAGCTCCACGCAGGAAGCCGTGAGGCCTTCTGCTAGGTGCCACCACCTGGCAGAACACCCCGCTGCACATTTGCAGACACAGCCCCGACAAAGGCTGGGCAGACGTCGCGTTTCGGCTTGCGACATCTTGCGCGGGCAATTCCATGAGCCTGCTGCCAGAGTGCTGCAACACGCGCAGGAAAGCCAGCACATGGCTGGGCACCCAGCCCAAGTGCTATCAACGCTGGCGCAAAGCAACTCAAGTGATCCTGCATGGGTGCATAGACAAGCACTGGACGCACTCATCACAGACTCACAGGACAACATGAAGGTCCATCTTCCAGACGACATTGCCGTCGGCTGCAATCTCAATCAACTTGAAGCGGGTAGTACCGGCCTTCTAGTCCGCATCAGGCCACTTCTTACACTTTTGAACACCTCGACACCCGTGCCTCTGCCGATTTGACCTCACTAAAAATCTAGCGTATGGGCAGATTTGACTAGCTGACAAGACTCGTCACGAAGGAGGCGACCGAAGCAGGCAGCGGGCGGACGATGCTGGGCAATGCATCCATCACCTCCAGGAAAATCTCCTGCCAAGTTATCCGGTTGATCGGTTGATCGCACTGAGAACTCCAGAGAACACTGATGTCCAGCCCTGTGTCCTTGAAGCGCATCTCAGACGGGCTCTGAAGCCATTGCTTCAGCAGGTACCTGCTTGTGTCGGCATGCAACTCAAAACCTACGATTTCGGATTGAGGCGCGGCAGCCGGTTCTAGGTCTAGGCTCAGTCATTGAAAGGTTCCATAATTGGAAAGCAGTGCAGTTGTCAGGGGATTGCCGCAGTTGAGGAGAGACCTTGCCATTTGCGGCCCCAGTACGCCCCAGTGACAACCTGAACCAGAAGATGGCCAACATCGCCAAAGAAAAACGAGGAAATGATCGAAGCGCTGGCAGGGGTCCAGGGCCGAATCTGCCAGATCGCGGCGAGGCAGCCGGATGAAAGCTGCATGTTTTGACACGTTAATTCAGTGACGGCCACAACTATGTGATCATCCACATCTCGCAAATCGTAAATACAACTGGAGCATCCGCGCAAAAAACGCCCCGAGGTTCTGTGGAGGGCTATTCACCCACAAAACAGTGATCAGGATCGAGGCCTGATGCCAGACAAAGCAAAACATGAAAAGGGAGCGCACTCGTAATACGAGTCTGCCAGTGCCCCGAACGCGAACTTGGAGGCAACAGCCTGCCGGCTTCATGTTTAACGACAGGGCTCCAAACGACCACCACACAAGGCACCTGAACTGGCATCATGCTGGGAGGAGACAAGAAGACGGGAAGTATGCCATGCATCCCTGTGGATTGGATGGCCTCACAAGGGGTGCCGCAGCTCCCGCACAGCTTCCACAAACCTGCCGTCGCGCCTGAAAGGCCTGGTCCGCAGCACCTTTGAATCGAGAATCTCCTGTCCTGAAATCGTCGAGGCAACTTGGGGAACCTATTGAATCAGAAAAAAAAACAACTGTCAGAGCTCATTCATTTGCAATGGTCCTGGCTGCCAGGCTGCGAAATTCGACCTGGACACTGCCAGCCTGGCAATCCATGCTGTACGCAGCTGCGCTGCTGTGCACGCAAGTGCCCTTTAATGAGACGGTTGCATGCGCCTCGGACAGAATAATGGGCTGAGTGCTGGCTTTGCTGATTCCACGAGCAAGATTGACGGTGGGCAAAGGTATCCTGGCACCATTTAATTTGTCAGTCTGCGAGGTGCGGCATGGGAGAGCTCTTTTCCTTGCACCAACGGCCATCCACCCAGCCTTGAATTCGTCTTGAAGGCGGGCAGCAGTCGATCGCCGAGCTCTTTCGCACGCTCCAGGAGAAGCTGGCATTGATGGCTTTCCATTTTCGCGACAGGCAAGAAAGAAGTCTCGCTATTCCCGCCTCTTTGCCTGACAACGTGTGTGCACCGAGAAGACCGCCAAGCCTGACTGCTGCAGAGTGTCGGCTTCTGTCTGCGCCGTTCTGTGTACGCTGAGTTGCAAGCGCCCTGATCGTTAACTCAAAAACCGACACGTCGGAGTCTGCCCGATCGAAGTCCAGATCTTCGCTGACAAACTTGACCCCCTGACAGGCACGGCTGTAGCATGCTGCAAACCTTCCCAGACGGGCTGCAGGCCTTTTGGAACTCCTCATCCAGGCCCATAAGCCAAAGCGTCGAAAGAGAGTCCTCCGAGCTTCTGGAAACGACCCTATCCAACACGAAGCTGCTTGCATCACCAAGAGCGGTCCAGGATGGTGAGGCCAGTTCCCCCGAAGGAGTTGCGCCCTGCCCTCGGGTTAGAGAGGGTCCCGCCTATCACGTTACGGCCAGACCATGCCAAGTGCCCGGCGCCGAGAGAGGTTGCAGCTCGTCCTGACCCCAAGCATACCTCCATGCCCAACAAAAAGCAAAACACAACAGAGCAACGGATTACTGGCGGACTTCTCGTAGCTTCGCCAAGCATGTTGGAACGCTTCGCGGACCTGCTGCCATACTGCATATGGTCCGGCAGTACTCCAGCAGCGAATTGCTGAGCAACTCACACACAGGCCTGGTCAGCCTTTCTTTGCCACTTTGCATCGTCTGGTCCAGCTGTAGCCCTGAATAGTGAGCAATGCTGAGAAAAAGGGTGTCAAGATCTGGTCACGGGGGGCCTAAAAGCCGCCAGGTACGCAGACGGTGAGCTGTGACTCGGACCTGTCTCGTCGTCTCGTCGCATTCCGGCCCGTGCCTTCCTGCCTCTCGCGGCCCTCGCGGCCCTCGCGGCCTGTCTGTGCTTGGGAAAACGTCAATGACTGTTTCGTGGCGGCTCGGAGGAGTGACCTCATTGACTCATGCCACTTCTCGCAACGACTGCCCACCTGCAGACTTTTGGCTAAGATTGCGACTGCTGCTGCTTTGACTGGTATTCCCCGCCCGCCTGCAGCCAACAGAGCTGACGTCCTTCGGTTCAAGCTTGAGGCAGGATCCTAAGAGTGGCCTGCTCCACCCAAATGTCTACAACTCCAGGGCGCAAGCCGATCAAGCGCACTTGGGCCTGAAGAAATCACCAAAGGAAGGACTGAACATAAAGGGCTCGGGCGGTCGGGAAGCCTGGCCCGTGGCATTGCCGCTGAAGAGACCAGTCGCTGGCCTGGGAAAGATGCACCCAAAAGTCTCTCCATGAGGGAGCGACTTGGCATCGAGTGCCCGGCATCATCTTCACATGCTGCTGACCCACAGAACTGCGGAGGTACAGCCTGCCTGAAGAACCATGTCACGTTCAAACTGCCATGTGCCGTCCCTTTCGACAACCCCAATATAGAAATCCTACTGGGGTGGGGTCGCAAACGTGTCGCCACCCCTGGCCATGATTGTCTTCACGTTTCAGACCGCTTCTGCTTGTAGGCCCGTTCTTATTCGCTGAGATTGCTGTCTGCGTCAGTCATATCTGCGGAATCAGCAAAAAAAGGGACAGCACTTTGACCTCCAACTTGGCACCCCAGTCGGTCTGTTTCTGGGCATTCAATCTCGTACCCTCACCTGCCTCTCCGTTCCTCTTGCCTGACTTTATTAAAATTTATGACTCCCGATTCCTTAACGTCCTCCCTTACCCCCAGCACCGTTTGAGAGACTGCCTAACTTGCTGTCGAGATATTCATGCCAAAGGAATGACACGCAGCAAGATGCTGGGGAGCCTTGTCCAGACACATTGAACCCTGCCGGGTTGCCAAACTGATCCTGGGATGGCCAGATCGAAACCGAAGCGCTGAAAGAGGATGCGGTCCTTTGAAGAGAGCACAACCGTGAGCTCTTCCTGTAGCTGCCAAGCACCTCGGCTCCGCTCGGAACCGCCCTCGGCATCTCAGGCCTCGGCTGCCGCCCTCGCCTCCGCCTCTGCCTCTCTGGGAGCCACCACCAGGCCTCACATCCGTTCGGAAGCAGTCGCTTGCGACGGAAGTGTGCCCAGACGTTGATCCGAGAAGCGGGTCCACTCGGAGAGAAAAGCTGTGCGTAGGCCCTGACATGAACCGTATCCTGCGGGTCATCTTCAGACCAGACCGCCAAAAAAGCCAACGAAAGCCAGAGGCAGGCGGGTCCGCGATCTGTGGAGCAGTATATCTGCCTGAAGGAGACTCTCAGCAAACTGACTGCGCTGTAATTTTTGCGTCGATTGGCTAGCTGCAGGCATTTTGGAAAACACCTGCAATTCAAAAACCGTGAGAACCAGTTCAGAAAAACAGCAAAATTCAAACACTAGAAGCAATTTGGGAAAACTCTGGAAGAAAAATCCCCAAAACCCGAAACCTTACAAGTGGCTCGCATCGGCGCACCCGTGGGCAATCAGCAAACTAGATTGGACCGCCAACCGCTTCACGTTTCGATTTCGTGTGGGAGTGCCAATCCATAACGGCACAGCACGGAAGCACATCAACTCGCCAACTCCAGCCTCGGAAAGGTCCCCAATTTATTTCCGGAATCGTGGAAAAAAATATCGACCCGAAATTCGACGTCCAGGCCGGGAAAATCCAAAAATGGTAAGTTCGCTTCGAATTCGCGGATCGAATCACCGAATTGAAACTAGAGCTACGGCCGGGCAGCCTTCTTTCCACGACACATCACCCCCAGGGAGATAGGGCCAGTTTGCGCTTGCATCGGCAAGAAAGCCCTACACCGGCGCATGGGGGACTCGGCGAGGCTATTCCAAGCCCGACACTTATCCAACCCTCGCCGCCTTCGAGGCAAGGCCGGAAGCGCAGCTGTTTGTTGTCCTTAGCAACCTTTAGCTTGTTGTTGCATATCTGGGTAGGCAAGGAGGTTGAAGTTGAAAGTCGGTGACAAAATGCTCAACTTGCTGAAAAACATATTACTTTCGAGATCTGTCAGCGGAGTTGTTGCCAAAGCGGAGCTTTGGGCGCCTTCGGGCTCAATTTCTTGACCTCGTCATTTTGTGCTTTCTGCTGCTTTTGGTTCCCAAGACAGGCCCAGTTCGTGTCTTTAACGGAGACATCCAGATCTTTCTGTCGCTTGGACGACAACGATCTCCATAAACCTCCCCAAACGCAAAACAGAAGCCCACAGAAAGCCGAAACTTAGACCCGGTTCTGGCAAGGTATTGCTCGAAATTGCCGAGCTCCGAAAATCAACCTTGAGCGTCCTTTTGTTTTTCAAATCGATTTGTTCAGCCGTTCGGCTGGTTTTCCGAATCGGCAGGCCTACCCGCTGGTTGGATTCTGTCTTGAGTCTCCGGGTTGACTACTCTCCGATTGCTGTTTGCGTCCCTCGCTGAAGCCGCAACACAATCCAACTGTTTCAGGTCCGGCCGCTTGAGGCGGATTCACGGCAGCGTTTTAAAGCACTTTGGCTCTGCATGATGTTCTGGGCCTCTGGATCTGGGCTTTCGATGCGCACTTCGGCTTGCACAACCTGACACACACTGCAGCAATTCCTTGCGACATCTAGAAACCAGGCACAGGCCACAAACAGAAATAACTCATGTTATGGCCTCAGCGAGCTCGTTCTCAATGTCCAATTCCAGCTGCGCCAAGCGCCAGGGCCGGAAGGGACCCTTGAATCCACGTGACGAATATGTTTACAAACCATAATGGGGCTGCAAGCAAAGTTTTGGGATCCACGGCTCCAGAGAGATGGGCTTTGCCCGTCAGGTCGACATCGACCTCACAACTTTTAAACTTCTTGCACCGGACGCAGTGAAGCATGGATGTTATAGACGCAATCATCCGATGTCGTGTAAGTGATACTTCAGGGCCGAGCACCCACTAACCCCAACAGTCTAGCGAGTGCGATTCAGAGCATTGACCTTGCAATCCAGTGCAGGCAGACAGCATCTAAGATTTACATAGACAGCGGGCCAAAACCAGGCGCCGCTGTCACGCAGCCAATGCTACGTTGTGAGGGAGGTCTGCAAGGTCTAGGCTTTTCCGAAGTCCTCTTCTACCACCGGCCCTAAACTGACCCTAAGCCCTAAGCCCTAAACCCAAAATCGAAAAATCAAAACTGTACCGGCCAGGTTGAGACCCCGACTCGCAGAGCCCCGCAGGCAGCGGGTCGTGCCTTTCCCCGGAAGTCCACTCTGAGGAAACGTTGAAACCCTGAATTGCCGTGAAAGATGTTTCCTGGTTACTCGCTGCCTGACGGCCACGCGAATCACGCGCCACGAGAACTGTTCTGAAAGGCTCCCCGGCAATGGCCTTTCGACATCAGCTTGTCGACAGCAGGTATTTATGCACGAGCGCAGCGGCCTGCCTGATCCGAGCTGCCCAGAAACAACCATTGAAACCTCGGCCAAGCACAGCTTCCAGGAAATTGATTCCAGCTGCAGCTCCACTCCAAGATCAGAACTCTGTCGGCTCTCCACAACACCCACGGAGCGCCTGCGTGTGCATGCGTGTGTGTGTGTGTGTGTGTCCGTGTCCGAGCTTGTACGCTCACTACACGGGACCAAATAGTCGGCATTCGACAAACATCCGCAGTTCGTAACAAGGAGCGGGTGATGGTCCCCTGAGTTGCAAGTAATCGCCGGCGACCTGCAAAAGAGAGCATTGACCAGCAAAGCCGCCCACAACACACCCTGAGCCTCACTGATCTTTTGCGGAAGCTCTGTGCCGCCCTTCACATCAATAAGCTCTGAGGGGAGAAATAGAAAACCTCAGAACACGAAATGCATTTGCATGGGTCTCGAGTCACGAACCAGGGAAAGATGCTTTGCCATCGGAGCAGCACAGCAAGGATGCCATACAACATTGAACCAATAAGCTGAACCTCGATGCACACATGTATAAGCACATACTCACTCGAACTGGCAAACACACGTGACAATGCGTGTTCACACAAAAAGCAGTGATCAGGCATCAGCGAATGTTCTTGACTTCTGCATGGCGTCTTCTTGCCATCATCAACCTTTGTGACAAGATCGGACACATGAACCAAGCCAGTGACTCAACAAAAAGAAAAGTGAAGCCTCCGCATTCCTTTGGATGCTTTCGCAAGCATCATTCCAGCAGGTTGCCTCAATGTTGCCAACATTGGACATCATCTTGCATGGCACGTCTCGAACCCAGCCTTCGACCCTCTCCATTGAATGCACCTCGATAAAGTCAGCAAAAAGTTCCTCTCTTCGACCGTACACAGACTTCTGATTCCATGCCAAGGTTTGTGTTGTAGCGTAGAAAACGCTACGGACGTAACTGTTTCAACCCATGGAGCTTCTGGGCATTGTCAAGCATGCTCACTTGCCTACATGAACGCCTTTGGTTCTTTGCTGCCTTCTACCAGTCCACCATCAAACCGTTTGAACTTTGCACGGGTATTGTAGTCGTCTGTGTCTCTGTGATGCTGACCCAGCCCCGCCCAGATGCCCTAACAGCCCTAACATCCACACCGAAGCAGACAGGATTCGGAACCTCCCATGTGAACACACACACACACACGTGCACACGCGTGCATGCAAAGCGTAGCCGAAGGGAGCATTTGAGGCAACCTTGACGATCGATTTGCCTGGATCCTGAGCCTAAGTTCTTAACAAGTTCCTCGAATATATCCTCTTCTCAAAACATGTGCAATCTGCAACGAGACGGAGCAACCTCTTGGGACATGTGCCATGCACTCGAATGCACGCGATTGCCCATGCCGAGACCGCAACTGGGCAGGTGCAAAGTGACCCATGGTCCTGAAACGAGTACTGGTACAGTTTTCAACAACTCACGAATCTGCAGGCCTTCGAGCATCTACTCACGCAACGGGTGGTAAGCCTTCATGGCAATTCAAAGCTGACCCGAATGCCTATGCAATGCTTGGTCTCGTGATTCACCATGCGATGAAACAAATTGACTGGTATGTATTGTTTTCTTTCCCTTGCTTCTCACTGGCCATTTGGACTGGCACACGGTCGTGAATAAGCGACTCAGGAGTTGCCAGTTTTCACTTGTGTCTTCTTGTGCTGGTTCCGTGTGGCGACATGTTGGAGAAGCATACAGCTCACGTGCATCTAAGCGATTCACTGCAATGCAAGGGCGCACCACACAGAATTGCTAAACCCACGGAACATGGCAAAGCAAACCGCAAGATTTCGAGGATCTCTTTCTCTGTGACCCAGTACTTTGCACACACTGCACAAAAACGTTTGCACCAACAAGGCTCATGACCACCGTCACCGGACGGTTGCTGTCATCATCATACCATCATCATCATCATCATGACGATCATCGTCATCAAACCGTCCTCAGAACCTCAAAAAGTTTTCAAGCTTGCCTCCAGTTTCAAGATTTTGAGGTGCAAGGTTACAGCATTCCAGCAACCAATCTCTGTTCAAAAGGGTGCGGTGCGAAAGAAAATTCACTGCAAATCTTCTGGCGACTTCCACAAAAACATGTCATGAATTTTGTGATTGCGTTGACGACTTGTGTCTGTGTCGGCAACGAAATCCAAACAAGAAAATACGCAGGAAAATTCTTGTTTACATACTTGCAGAACAATGACTTGTCACGACAATGAGAAGTGATAGGCATGGAACAATTGTTGATAAAATTGGTTTACAGGTAACACTCAATCAAGTCCGCTTTGCTGGAATCTGAAAATCCAAACATTTCCGAAATCTGGCAGTTCATGCTGGACTTGTATGTCACCAAACACATGAAATGAAATCAGAACCAAATTGCTGCTTTTGCGAGCTTCCAAATCGAAAAATGTTTACGTGTGATCATGAACGGTTAGAACGGATGTGATGCAGAAGCTTCAAGATGCAGTCTTAGATTTCAAAAAAAACATCGTGAGGGTTCTTCGTGTACCTAGAATCAAGTACACGGAGTAACAGTACATGGAGTGAAGTACATCGACTGACATGTAGAAGTCATCGAGTCAAGAGCACAGTACAGAGTGAAGTACATTGGAGTGAAGCACATTGATGAAGTAGATCAGAATGAAAGACATTGAATACATCGAGTGAAATGCGTCGAATGAAGTGCGCAGATGAACTTTGGAGGCCCCTCCAGCACTTGATAAACCGACAAAAACTCAAAATTCCAAACGATGAAAACTGTCGAATGCAATGGAGTGGTGTGCAAGAAAACGTGAAGAAATGTTTGTCAGGTAGGTACAGTCCCTGCAGATGTCAAGACAACCTCCTGCTACTGTGGAGGCCCTTTGTGCAAGGGCACATTTTCTACGGGTTTTTCCGGGCTCGTTAATGAACCCGCCAAACCGTCAAAAACTGTGGGCGACTCCATCGAGACGATTTCAACAGG
>CAJNJA010019377.1:0-10252 GCA_905231915.1 Symbiodinium necroappetens
AGCAGCAGCAGCAGCAGGAGCAGCTGTTGTTGCTGTACCCCTCAAAGCTTGGACGCTGTACCACTAACCAGCTCCTGCAAGATCGGTATTTCAGGCATCGTCCACTGAGATACGGACTTCCGTGGACCTGCAGCAACAAGCTAATGTTGCCACGGGTGGCTCTAGTCATCGGCATCAGCAGCAGCATTAACAGTGAACAGAATCACTATGATAATTATGAAGAGGAGGAGGAGGAGGCGGAGGAGGAGGAGGAGGAAGATGGCCATCATCATGATGACCCTGACGACGATGCTGCTGTCGCTGACAACAGCAGGAATAAGCGTTTGGACAGAATCGCAACTCTCACGATACCGAGGCGAGTGACAAAGGCGAAACTGCATTCAGCATCCACCTCACGAGGAACAGCTCTTCTAGGAAACAGCAATGTTCTGGTTGCTACATCTGCTCTTGTGAATGCTAAAGCTGTCGCCGGGAGAGCTTCATCAGCCAGCCAAAGGTCAAGAACTTTGCTTGTCTAGTTGTCTCTACTCGCTGTGTTTGAACCACGTTTCTAAGAAATACGACGGTGTCCTTCGTCATTCATATGGGTGGGACTGCTGCGACAAGCATGACTAGCATGTCTGCTGTTTGTATCGCGTCTGGTGTGCAATCTATCGCTTGGCACATCCTATTCTGTATGTTCTGCCGGCGGTCTTAAATTGCATCATAAGTCTGACGGCGTATCATCAAAGATGTTGCTTCTGATATTATTTCTTCTTCACTCCCCTTATGCCTAGCCTTCCTCCTCTCGTTGGTGTGCATACTCGTCTATTGAAGGTTTCCTTGGTTCTCGAGTCTGGTGATACTTTTCTATGGTTCACTGCTCCTGTTCTTCTCGAAAGCGTTTCCTGTCTATGGCAACACGTGCGGCGGGGTTTCAGCACGTTTCCAACGAAGACTAGCCCAAAGCTTCAGATAATGCTCACTGGGCATCCTTCCTCCTACACGCGGGGACGGCAAATAAACGCAAATTCCGGAGAGCAAAGCTTGAACCTTCGCTTTCAGAACACCACAGCCCACGGACAATGGAAGCCTTGCCCATCTTGGAATGCCGAGACACCTGCACGAGGCCATGAGAACATACCTAGTCTGAAGCCACACAACTCATATAAAAAACCGAGTGATAAAGATGAAACCGATGCTGATGATGATGATGATGATGACGAAGATGAAGAAGATGATGAAGAGGAGGAGGAGGACGACGACGAACCGAAAGATGATGCTACACCTTTACTTGCTTACGATCTTTTGATGCGAAAAACCCTGACAAACCTGAGCCACCAAGGCCTTTGAAGCTATTCTGTTGCCGACTGCTGACTGTTTGACTCATATGAGCTGACAAGGCTCACAGTCGACAATTACATAACCAGCTAGGACCGCACATGATCACACTGCAGATGAGATTAAAAAACGTAGAGCACTTCTAAGAATCCACCAGCGACCCGATGAAGCCTTCTAATCACCTTTACAACCCATGAAAAACCCAACCAAAAAACTCAAGGAAATTGGAGCACAAGGCGGCCTCTCTGCAGTTTCGACAGCTTGGGCTTTTGGGCCGCGGCTGCGGGAAAAAGCAGCGAAACAGTGCGAAAAATTCTGAGTTTCAGGGTTTAGGGTGTGGGGTTCAAGAGCGGTTGGAGGTTAAAAACTTGAACCGCCCGGCTTCAGATCGCATCCGACGCGTCGGGATGCATTGTTCAGGAGGCGGGCCGGGGATGAAGTGCTGCGTCGGTTCTGAGGCGATGCTCTTCAATCCGACAACGTGATTCATCAAGTGAATAAACAAGTACCACAAACACTGTCTCAATTCAAAACGTGTCACACAACACTCAATTGCACTTGAAGTACACGATACCTTGCTGCCCCTCCTTTGAGATGGATCCTGCAGGGGAAGCTTTGGATGGGTTTCATGTGATACCTGCTGTAAACCCGAACGTAGAACACCTAAGCCGCTCGAATGTCAGCCTTTGGTTTCGAGTTTGGGGTTCAAAGGCTTGAACAGGTAACTTTAAATCCCCACACTCGAAATCTGAACCACCCATCTGGATTGCTGTGTCGGATCAGACAACGCGATTTGCAAGGGGCTTGGTGCATTGCAACATTGACAACCTCCTGCGGCCCTTTACATTCAAAGCACGGTTCAGGAAAGTGTAACACCAAGCAACAACAAAAGGCTACGGTTTCACAAGTGCGTAGCATGAAGCAAAGTTGAAAGGGAACACACTGAAGATTCAGGAAAGTGTTACACAACGCTACAACGAAAAACTACGGCTTTCTAGAGTCTTAAGCAAAGCGAGTAGTCACGACAAACAAGCAGGTCTCGACACAAAACACTCGCTCGCTCTGCTTTTTGTTGCGGCTTGCCGGAAAGACGACTGCAGCTCAAAGCACAGGACCCGTTCGACCCTTTGTCAACAGCGGGCCCCAGAAATTAAGCTGCTGTGCAGTCGTTTGTAAAAGCCCGTATCGAAGCATACAGAGTGAAGCAACAGCGTATACGTACGAAAGCATACAGAGTGAAGCAACAGCGTATAAGTATGAAAAGTGTCACCGCACGGATGCTATGTAAAGCAGGCAGCGATTGCACAGCCGACAGGGGAAAAGCTTGCCTGTAGCCTTGAAGCCCAACGGTGTTTTGCTTTGCTTTGCGAGACTCCAACGCGTCGACGCATTGTGAGAGGACGACACTCAGTGCCACTGTGGGCATTGAGCGGCCATTCAGCTGATGGTATCCAAGATATGGCAACTCGTTTTGAGTGCCATGCGTAGCCAGCGTACCTAGAGGTACTTCCTAAACGCAGATCAGAATAAAAGTTGTCACTGCGGATCACAAGTCTTGCTGTTTGGAAAGAACAATAACATAAACATCCGAGGAAACAGTATCAAAATCATGAAGTAAAATCGGTTTGATGTGATCACCGCAGTAGTGCAATTCTCCACTGACGTCGTCATACAAGAGAGCTCTGTAGTGCCCTGATGTAGGCGAATCCCCTAAGTGCACAGCAAAGGCATGAACAGCGTAGGTAGTACGATAGACTTCATTCCAACAGAGCCAGTTCCTATCAAGCAACAACTCCGTCTGCAGAAAGTATGCGGTAGCCCCTCCATGGGAGCCCTTCGGTACAGGTCAATCATGGGGGGTCTGACACGAGGAACCATGATTAAGACAACTGTCCGGACTTCCTCTTTCAAGTGCAAGCGTGCAGTCTGACTTCCAATTCTTTTCCCTGGCTCTGATGATCATCGCACACACACAAAGCACACAACCTCCGCGACTGGGCGCTCGGCTGACTGCTTGCGTGGGAAGCGTGGGGGGACTTTGGAAGAGTCACCTTCGACCGGCAGCCGGGCGTCGGCTTCGGCATAGGGCAGGACACACCGCGAGTGCCTGCAGGGACGAAGGGGCACAGAGTTGTGATTCTTCAGTGCTCTGGTGCTCCCCCGTCAGCTTCTGGCGATTCGCACTATGCACATCTGCTCTAAGTAACAGCTGTGCTGACGACCTTTTTTGAAGCTGCGACGTCGCTGTGCACATCTGACTTGAAAAATGCTGTGTTGACGATGACGTCCTATGCACGATGTGAGACGGGAAACGTTGCATTACATGTCAAGCAGAACACATAAACATAGATGCACACATGCCAATACACATACGCAGCACATATACGTGCAAGCGTATACACACACACACAGAGAGACAGTCATTTGCGTTCGTTACTTACACATCCGTACATACATACATACATGCATACACACACACACACTTTTACACATACTCTGACAGGAGTAGATGCACAGATGCAGCAACAGACATACATGTGCGTGCTAACATAGTGAGATGTGCATATGGTACACATCTGCCCGCACTTAGGTGGGCAAGTGTGGCCGTCACTCCAACAGAAAACGATCTCTCAGCTGCATCGCCATGGCGTTGTCCAGGCGAGTGCATCCAATACCCGCAGATCTTGAGGGATAGGCTCAGGACAAATTCCGAAGGTAAAGCCGATTCCTAGTGGCACCCAGAGGAAGACCATGAGCATGAGGGCACCGGTCTCGTAGAGCAGCCAAATCTTATCGTTTGTCAAGTAGCGCGCCCCATGCAGACGCAGGGGTGTTCGGTTGGAGAGGCCGCGTGAATCCTTGCAAAGCAGCTGCTTGATATGAAGCGAGTGGAGCTTTGCATAGTGCTCCGACATGCGGCTCCTCCATGGGTCCAGAGGCAGGAAGTTCAGAGCTACCACCGCATCTTCCAGCAGCTCGAAGACGAACAGCACCCCGGCCAAGATCAGTGCCTGCTCATTGAATAGAAGCTTAGTGGTCCTCGCCGGGATAAGTTGTTGACCAATGGCATTCACTGCAATGAAGCCGAGAACGCCCAAGAAACGGTAGTAGCCGGCATGGAACCTTGCATGTCGGTGCATCATTGCAACACAGCCAGGTCGCACCAAATGCAAGAAGCGCTTAGGCAGCAACAACGTGAACACGTAGGTGTGGAGTCCATAGCGCTGACTAACGTTGCCCACGAAGATCATCGCAACGGTCCCCAGCCAACTCCACCTCCAATCGTTGCTGAGGATTGCCGTCGCCAGCAGATTGGTCAAGCGCACGGACTCACAAATCCCATGGGCAAATGCCAAAAGGCCGCTGAAATACTCCATCTGATCCCCCACCACGGCCTGCTCTGCTGTGTGGTCCGCACGTGGCCGCCAGACCAGGCGATCGTAGAACGCCTGCAAGGCAGCCACGAACGTCAGTTCTGCGGTACTGGTGGTAGTGGTCAGAAACAGGCCTGCTGCATACGAGTTCCACGGCTCCAGCCGTCCATAGGCGAGGGTAATTAACCACATGGTGGCCTGGATCAGACTGCGCGACCAGTTCAACATGCATGTGAACAGCAGCTGCTTCTTGAAGTCCTTGGGCTTTGCAGCTGTTTCCGGGGGGCTTTGACAGGGCTTGCTGCCTTGATTCTCCCTGTAGAGGCTGTGCATCAAGTAGAGCTCCACAAGCGTCCAAGTCTCCATCATTACCAGGAGAACAACGAAGTAAGGGACATGGTAGTAGCCGCCCAAAATGAACATCCCTGGTATGGGACACAAGCAATATGCAACTACTGCTGCGACTCGCACAGGTAGAGCCCGCCTTCCTGGATCAAAGCCCAAATATGTCTCTGAAATCGCCCGGTGAAGTTGCAGAGGCAAGACCACCAGAATCCAAGGGGTCGTCACGACCCGCCACCATGCAAACTGCCCAGGCTGGAGTTCCGGCTCCAGGCGAATCGATGGTAGGTAAAAGATGATCATGCAGACAACAAAGTATACCGTGCAGTAAGCAGGATTCCCACGATGCATAACCATGGCTGGTTTTGCATCCTCAGCAATCACCTCCACATCAGCAGCTTGTGCCCAGACCAGGGAGCCACGCAGCTGTTGCCAGCTTTTGCTCCGATTGCCCGGTGCAGCATTGTCTGCCAGCAGCACGCCTCCAGACATCTGCCACACCACCGTCACTTGCCCGGGCTTATTTGGCTCGCCCGGCTGGCTTTGCAGCACGCGGACGCCGGTGGGCCGGCCCCGGCCATCGCGCATGAGCTCGTACCACTGCCCGGTCTCCAGATCCACGATGTCAGGGCCGATGCGGATCAGTCCTCGACGGCGGCACCGAAAGCGGCGCTGCAGTGAGCGCACAGCTGTAGAAGGCGCGGTTTGAGGCTCTGGAGGATCCCAGATGAAGGAGTCCTCATGAAACATGGGCTCCAAGTTTTCTTCCAGCTCATCTTCCAGATCCTGCGCACCCTCCTCCTCCACGGTCTTCTCCGCCTCCGCTGCCGCTGAGCAGCTCTGCTGGGGCTTTGGGGGCTGGCTCGTGTGCAAGAGGCACACTCTGCCGCCAGCTGCCAGGCGCCGTTCTAGCAGCAGCTCCGCACGTGGCCCGTCGCCGACAATGATCAGGTTCACGTCCAGCAGCCGAACTTTCATTGCAGCAAAGCCAGTTACTCTAGTTGCAAGCTCTCGCCGCTCTTCGGCGGAGGGGCTGCTCAAAAATCACTGTAAAACGAACGGGCATGCCTTGTGCAAGGTGCCTTTGGGCAGCTCGCGGCAGCTTGACGAGCCATTTTAAGCACAGCGCTGCGCACTTTTCCGACAGACTACCCACATGGCAGGGAACTTTCAAATTGAACCTCAAATTTGTGATGGCAGGGAGACTTGCGGGATCCGGCTCCTGGCACCTCCGCGTCGTTTCGGGTCTGTGCATCCAGCAGCTGCAATTCCTACGACAACCGTTTTTAGGGTTTAGGGTTTAGGGGTTTAGGTGCAGGGCGTTTCGGCGTGTTTAGTGCTGGCTTGCGTGATCAAGGGCTTTGTGCTAATGGGCATATGTAGGGTTTAGGTCTTCGAGTAATTCAGGGTGTTTGAGAAGGAGTAGGTCGGGGGGTGTTTACAGGCCTGTAAGGAAGAGAGAGCTCAAGGTGTTTACGTTTAAGAACAGTTAGGGTTGCCGTTCAGCTCGTCAGTGGGGCCTCGGCAGAGAGCTCCGTCCAATACTGCGGGCCGGGAGCGTGGCGGCACCATCTACCGTCTAGCAGAATCTCCCACCACGCATTTTCGTTGGAGCTGAAGAAGAGCACGGCATTCTCCTGTTTAAGAGAGGAGGAGGGCCAACCACAATTCAAACTGCCCAGGGCCCGAAGCGCAGTGCTGACTACGACCAGGCCCAAATGGGTCTGGGATACCACTGATCGCCATGAACCATGCCTTCAATGCCGTGACCCGATGTGTCCTATTTGCGTTGTCTGAGCTGTTCGAAGAGATCCAATCGGCGGACTGGGTCGTAGCCGGGACAGAAGGCCCAACGACGCTTCTCATACCTGAGCTTAGGCGCACATATGGGCTCCAGGACCTTTTTTCAAAAGCCTAGAAAGTGATGAAACCGATAACCCCAAAACCCTCTCGAACTGGATAACCCTACAACCCTGCATCTTGACGAGGAGCTGGTAATATGCGAAGGTCTGCGGCATGCCACCCTGGGCTCTTATAACACATTTGCATCCGGCCGGCCCCATGATATTATGTACTCGGCATGTGTGGTTTGCATGGGTCTGAATGGTTGTAAGGTTCAAGGGAAGATAGGGCAGTTTAGGGTTTAGGGTGCTGGAGACAAGTATCTACGGTGCGCGGGCAAGGAATGAAGTTTGATTGGCAGTTAAGATCAGTGGCGTGAAGTGGGGCGAGGAGGAGGGGCCGTTAATTTCTTTGCTTGCTAGCATCAATACAAGTGAACACCAGGGTTTATTGCATTGCAACATCTCGGGAACTCGACAGATCCCACGGACAATGCACGCATTGTGTGTGTGTGTGTATAGGTTTAAGAGGTCAGGGGTTCAGGGGTCTCGGTCTTGGGAGTCTATAGGGATTTAGGAATAGGTTCCGGCTTGGGGGTTCACAGCTCAAGGCTACACTAGCTTTAGGACACTCAAAGATCTTCGGGTTTGCGTTTGCTTGGCTGCTAGCTGAGGCCCACGACTCTCGGCTCCGAAGCCCGAAACCCGTTCGTGCGAGAAAGCGGCGGGAAGGTTTCCTCGGCTCAGTGGACTTCGGGGGAGGGGGCATCGAGAGACCCGAAATTCCGCAGGAAGGGCTTAGGGCCTTTGGAGGATTACAGGGCCTGGCAAAAAAGGGCGGACCTTCAAGGGCCCAGGATCGATCAGAAAAACGAAGCCCTGCATGAACCGCAAGCTTTGAGGGAGGTTAGGGGTTTTGAGCGTTGCACCCCCGTGATTCGCCTAAGCTAGCCTGTGGTAGCTCTCCTATTTACTATACTTTTTTCTGAAATCCCTACACCCCTACACCTCTGAAGCCCTTCTGTAAAGCCGCCCATGCGACGTCAGTAGATTGCCGCTTCCTTCCAGAGCTCGCGTAGGTGTTACGGCACTTGCACCTGGAGATCACGAAGGCTTCTGGGCTCGGGTTATTTCGGCTTGAGTTCTTTTTGTTAACTCGGGGCGCACGGCTCAAGGCCTTAGGGTTTCGTGGTAACAGGCATGTATTTAGGGACAGGTTAGGAGTCATCAGGGCTTTGAGAGTTTAGCCTTTAAGCCCTGGGACCCGTAATCAAATGATCAGCATTCCGCTCGGAACTTGCAACCCCCTCACCTAACCCTCCCCTGCGGCTCCTGTGAATGCTTTTTTGTCTTCTCCTCCTTTTTGTTTTTCTCTGATCTAACAAGCCTCCAGAGTTGGAGCTCCTGATCGTACACCGGCAGGGCCATTTCTGCATGGCAGTTTTTGTTCCTCGGATTCGGGTGTCGGGTTCAAGGGTAAGGGTTGAGGGCCTGGGGTTTTAGGGTCCAGGGGGTTCAGGGCTTCGGTTTCCTTCAGTTTGTCCACTGTGAAGCACTCTACGAAACTCGGCCACGGAAAGTCTACGAAACACCTGAACTCCTGGGGCATCCTGGGCTCACGGATCTTCGGCGGCTCGGGCAGCGCCGGTCGGGACGGCCCCATGGCGATGACCCGAAAGGTCTACTCAAACCCTTAGGGTTTGGGGTTTAGGGCCCCAGATGACATGAAAAAGAGCTTTGATGCAGGGTTTCAGGTTGAGGGCTTAGGCATCCTGGGCTTCGGGATCCCAATCCTTCCCAATGAGACTCCCGTGCTCTGAGGTTTGCAGCGGGGATCGAGAGATTTCTAAGGTTCTGGGTTCGGACGGGGTGGCAACTGGCTACAATGTTGCAGAGAAGTGGGCAGACGATCTTCAATCTACAAAATATCACACACACACACACACCCTTTTCCTGTGTTGGTATGCCAATTTACAACATCCAGACGGAAGAAGTCCACAAGGGCTTGGCTCACTTCGCCGGTGATGCACGCACATCCAAACGTGCGCCTCCAATAGTTTTACAGGCTAAGCTTGACTTCCTCGGGCCGCCCCTTATCTGAATACAAGAACCCCCCCCTTCCAAGTGGTGCCCGAGCCCAAAAAATGACTTTGGACACAGCTCTTTTGTCTGGACCTCATCCCACTCGAAGGAGCCACGTCTGGACGGTTTGGGCACGTCAAGGGCCTCCTTTCCCTGCATTCGTCGGAAATCTATCCGCCCTGACAGCTGCTTCCGTTTTTGAAGCTTGTGCTCCGCCATGCGCATGCGCTGGTGCCCGGCAATGGCAAGAAGACATGACTCCCCGGACCGAGGCCGAGAGGGCCATTGACTTTTCAAGGCCGTTTTCCAGGGCCAGGGGTTTGACATCGTCATCTCATGGCGGCTTACTTTTTGAAAATCCGGCTTTGCTTTGGAGCCAGGCCCCGTGTGGTGTTCAGCTTTGTTGTCCTAGGACCAGAGTATCAGACTCTTCAAATCTCATCAATCTACCCTATGCCATCCCTGTAAATTCAATGGGTCAGTTATTCAGGTGGGCTTCTGTTTTCTGATCTCATTTGGCAAGATTGTCTGAAGCGGCCGAATGGAAACCTCACAGAATTTGGGCAGCCCTTTTAAATCCTAATTACCTCCGACATCCTAACTTCCTGAACCGCAGCATTGCCAAGAGGCTCTGTGCATGCACGAGCACACTTCCGCGCTGCTGGCGGCTGTGAATGTAGTGCAAAGAAGAAAAGATGTCGCTTCTGCTTAGGAGAGCGACGCGTCTGCGGCAACCATTATAGCCCGTCCGTAGCCAGTAACGGCGTAATGGTGCCATGTAGCGCACCACACAAAAGCTGCTGACCAAGGGACGAAACAGACCGCATGTTACTGAGCAGCCTTGGCAGTTGAAACTGTGATGACGGAGACCGGCACCATCTTTAGCAAAGCACGACAACAGGTCCGATTCTTCACGAATGGGAGTTTCCGCAAGATGCCTCTGTCTAGCTGTGACGTGCGATGCCCCTCAATGGGCGGAGTCATCAGCCTGAATTTCAATCGCTGGCCGTGAGCAAGAGACAACGATATCTTCACCGTAGAACTTTCTGCGTTTCAAGTTTTGTGAGTGTTGAGAACGCCAAGAGTCCCCATGCCCCCCTCAGTGGGGACTCCACTCCGGAATTCGAGCTTTTTTGGAATGCGGGAGTCTGCTAAAGTCTCATTTTGCCGAAGCAAGAAGGCTGCACCAGTCACATGGTCGTTAGGATTGCACTCCATATGAGAAAAACTTGAGAGAACTATGCCGGATTATCTTGTTTAGTTTGTGAAATTGCACAATAGTGTTGCTGTCGT
>CAJNJA010019379.1:0-10252 GCA_905231915.1 Symbiodinium necroappetens
TCACAGGTCTCAAATTCCGGGGGCACGGATAGCATGATTCAACCATAATATTCATATCCTTATCCTTACCGCAAAGTAGTAATAGGTTAAATTGCTCATAAGCTAAGGCGATCGACGAAGATCTTCTACCTTTTAAAGCCATGACAGAATTGCTACAGCGTAGCCACCTCCGAATGTATCTTGAAGCCGAGAGCCTGCACAACTTATGGAACGCGGTGAAGCTTGCCGCGAAGCGTGCCGGGCTGCAAGGGTCCCTACTCCTAGGGAGTCTTTTGTGCAACGTGGCACACGGACCATATGCATCAGGTGCAAATTTGCTTTCCCGACAGAGGGCTGCGCAGCGGCTCTTCGAAACCATGAGTCAGCAAGAATTTCAGGAGTTGCAAGAGGCTATGCGCGCCGATCTGATCGGTGAGAACGATTTCGGGCAGATTCCCCAGGATGCCAGCGAGATACCGGAGCTGCCGCAAGTGTCTCGGCTCGGCCCATATGCCAGGGCCTCGGAAACTCGGAGCAAGACGCAAGTGCAAACGCATCCTGTGTGACATTATACCGAGCTTCACTGTCCTACACTGACACATCTCACGTGCCACAGTCGTGTGTCTCGATGGCTGCACCGCTACAATCGAAGGAAAGCGCCTCGTAGATCGTAGAGTGATCCCTCGCTGTGGCCATGGCAGACTCAGAGGCACCTCGCCCGAACGAGGACTGCTTCTATTGCAATAGGTCGGCTATACGCAAAAGTTCCATTCAGAATCTGGCTTAGCTGGGCTTACATGTACGGTTGCGACGCGGGCATCATATGACCATGTATTATGACTGACAGGCTTAGAAGTTGTGTGGTGTGTAGCCGCGCATACTTACAGCCAATGTTGGGCTGGCTACCTGCAGTTCTGAATCTGGTTTTTTTTATGTTATGCACCTACATATACATGTGTGTGTGTGATTGTAGCCTGAGAATGTGCAGACACATACACAACACATCCATTCGACTTTTGCACACGTCCAGGAAATCATGACATATGCAGGAAGACAACAAGCATACACATCAACAGCCAAACTTGTTCAAGTTTTCAAGTATGCATGTCCGCTTACACTGACTACTATTATACATACATGCATAAACACATGCGACATAGACCTGGTGACCGGTGATCTGATGCTATTATAGACGTGTATACATGTTTGTTATGAACTTTTTTCTGTATGGCGATTACAGTTTTGTCCTCTATTCATCGAATGAATCTGCACTGTAATAATCTGAAGGAGGGTGTGGCGACGACACCGCAGAAGGCCCGCAAGCCGCATGCTGTCCCCGAGGAGGACACAGGCGATGTCTTCCATACACCGCCCAAAAACACGGGCAACGCACGGCTTGATTTTGAGAAGACAGTCATCGCAAAAGACGACCAGACAAACGGTGGCCAGCAGGTGACGACTCCTCCCACCCGACGCGGGCCGACGACATCTGAGATCACACCACCCACGCGCCAGGGACCGCCTTCAACTCCGCAGCGCCCGACAAAGAAGAAGAGATGCACTTATCATGAGCTGGACTCGCCTTCGCCAGCTACAAAACAGAGTCAGTGATGAGACAAGTCAGTTATCTCAAGGGCATTGGAGCTTGCAGTGCTTTGGGACCTGGTGTCGGCATGCAACCAGCATAGTGCTGTGGCATGCTGAAAGCTTGCAGGAGCGCGTGACCAGTGATGCTACGTTGGTGTCCCCAAAAAAACGCTTCACGGAGCAGGGAAGGGAGGCCAGGGGGAGGTGGAGAGGTGAAAGGTTTAGATGGGAGATGGGTTACTTTTTTCTATTATACATACATATGTATTGTATGTGTTCAGGAAGAATTTCTGCAAGACTTGTGCACCGCAGCATATTCGTCTGCGTACTGTACCTGAGATAGTTCTTCCAGTGAGCAAGTATGAACGGGAAGCGAGAGAGAGAGAGAGAGAGAGAGAGAGAGAGAGAGAGAGGGAGGGAGGGAGAGACAGCGAGCGACGACAGGTTGTCTTTCTGATCTCTTCGTCTGTCTAGTGTCACTAGTGTCTCTAGTCTAGTCGTAGGTCTAGGCAAACTGTCAAGTACCGTGTCAACACTAAGCAGTGCAATCAAAGACGCAATAGCAGGAAGGCAAAAGACAATGATGCGAGAGAGAGAGAGAGAGGGAGAGTGATACTAAATAAAAAGTCATGGCTGCAGCAAGGCTTAGGGCTTAGGGTCCAGTAACAAAGTTGTACCAGCAGTGATCACACCAGGATGATCAATTATCAGTAGCAACGGCACGGTAAGTCTGTATGTGCAAGATCAGCTTGTGGAGATCAGCGTTTGCGTCTGGTATTGCTGCTCCGAACTCTAAACTAACCCGAAGCCCTAAATGGTTTGCGGTTTCTAACTCTAGACCCCAAGCCCTAAATAAATGCTAAAACCTAAGGGGTTCAAGCGGCCCACGCACGGATGAGCGATCAGCGTGGTGTTGCATATCCCAGAGAGTGCACTCCTGTTTTAGGTTTGCCCGGTTCAAAGCATTCCGGAGCTGCTCTGGTTTTGACCGAGGCCCTGAAGCTGAGGGTGGTTTTGGTGTCCAGCCGAAACCCTCAACTCTACACCCTGAACCCTGAACCCTCAACCGTGAACCCTCCCATTCATACACCCCGAAACCAAAAATCTGAAAAGCCGAGAATAGAAGAAGCCTCACAAACCGGTTAAAGGTTGATTCAGGGTTTGAGGTTGAGGTTTTGGGACCCTCACAGTCATCCCAAATCCAAGCTTTGCACCTGGGGCTTAAGGCTAGGCTTCGGTTAGAATTTAGGGGTTACGAAGCTTGGTTCGAGGCTTACCCTGAGACGGCTTCAAGATGGTCTAATATGAAGCTTCGGGTCTCGCTAAGAGCTTTATTTGTGCCCCAAGCTCTAACTAATCCGTAAAAACAAAGACTGAACCCTAAACCCCGAACCCTAAACGCTACAGGGGTAGCTTGAGGCTCAGATACGGGAAGAGTCTTGCGAGCTGCCTCGTCAGGTCTAAGACACAAGGCTTACTGCAGGCTTGGGAATTAGGGCCTGTGATGCCGCAGGTATAGGGTTTGGGTGTAGGGTTTTGAGAATGGGTTTACGGTTTTGTTAGGGCTGGATTTCGGGCGTTAGTTAGGCTGCAGTGTAAGCAGTGTCAGTGTTCTTTGTTTGTTTGTTTGTCTGTTTGTTTGTTTGCCTTTGCGACACTAAAACCAAGCAAAAGCCTGCTCTCCAAAAAGAACTAGTACAACTAAACTTCCCGGATTCCCATAGAACCCAGGACCCAGTTAAAGCCCGAAGCAAAAAACACGGAGCAGCAAAAAAAAACAGTAGCCAGCCAGTCCCGAAAGTCGGGTCTCCTCAGCACCCGCAGAATCCGCAAAGGGTTCCTCTGTAGCCTTTGGACAAGGTGTATGCAATCCCGGATGCACAGATCATCCTAAATCTGTGTTTTCAACTTTCTGGCATTCAGAATTCACTATAGGGGTTCTATGAGTTCTATGAAGGTGTAGAGTTCGCAGAGAGCCCAATACCCCTTAATTAAGGACTATGCCTCAATTTATAAAGGGCCCCTCACATTATGATCTCGGCTATATTCGTTAATGAAGGGGTGTTGAGCTCTCTGCGCCTGGGGTCTAGGGTTCAGGGGTCGAGCCGAAGGGTGCTAAGCTATATGTAAGTTCTAGAAAAAAATAAAATAAGTAGGCGTCTGGGCGGTCCCCCCTATAAAGTGCCTCGTTCGTTGTTTTTTGTGGGGATCTTGTACACTAGGCGCCTCATGCAAGTTTCCGTGTAAGTGCAACTATGCCATGAACCACTGGCTTGAATTGCAAGACTAACACTTATCTGAGACAGGGTCACCGCCGAGGTTGAATCCAGTAAGCCGAATCGCCGAAACCAAATAAATAGCAGACAGCAAATTCATTGATTGTATATTTGGTACAAAGCAACATCCAAACCGCCGAGGCGAAGAACAAAACGTGGTTCGCCTCTCTCGCTGGCATTTATGGTGTTGCGCTGCACTGGTCCTTGAACAAGACACTGGTGGAGTATGTCATGCAGGCTCATCTGGATTCCGATGAGGACGCTTGATTGAAGCACAGGTCAGTTGTTCGCTTGATCTAGAACTTTCATGCTTCCGTGGCCGAAAGGCATAAAAGTGAACTCAGAACGCTAAGCCAGCAAACCCGGGGAGCGAAACGCCAGTAGTACATTGGGATTCAAAAATCAACTGGCCTATCGTACGCCTTACTGTACACCCTTGGATCTTTTTAATGCTAAGGATTCGAAAGCCTTGACCCACCTACCCAAATTAACGCGAGTTAGTTCCAAGATTCTGGACCTTTACATCTAGTCTAGTCTAAGCCTCGGACAACTGAAGTAGTGAAACCCTGAACCCTAGACCAGAGAGTGATAGAGGGTGTGTGGCAGGGACAGAGGGAGGGACCAGGAGCAAGAATACAGAACACGGAGCAAGACACGGCGAGAGAGCGAGACAGAGAGAGAAAGAGAGAGCCCGAGAGAGAGAGAGAGAGAGAGAGAGAGAGAGAGCGAGCGAGAGAGAGAGGGACAGAGACAGAGACAGCGAGAGCGACGAGAGTGCGAGAGCACGAGAAAAAGAGCGACGTGCCTTGCCAGGAAGAAGCTGCCGACATGGAGTTGCCGGCACGTCCACGAACGAAGGACGAGGTGACAGACCTCAGAGCGCAGTATGACTCGAATCAGGCTTTGGCACGTGATCTTTATAGGGATCCAACTTTGCAGACCGAACTGCGGATTCTTTACCTTGGAGGGCGACCCCTCATGCATGCCTATCAGAAGACTTTGGACAGGCACAAGCACGGCCAGGAGTTGTGTGGTCACGTCTGCACGCATGACGGTCTAGCGTGCTTGGCTGCGGCTTGTAGAGAACACTACCAGGTCTTCAGCTGCTAGGACATTCATTCATCACGTTCCAACAATGAACCCTTTAGGAAGAAACTTTGCAGTGGCGTGCGGCACGCTCCCGATTTGAATGGTTCGGCACCATCAAGGAGCTGTTGGGGGGCCTTCACTCAGAAGAGCTACTGCAAAAGTTACACTTCACGCTGCAACCCCTAGGCACGCAGCCAGAAGCAGCCAAGATGGGTGCATGGGCAGCTGAACAGATGGACACTCTCGCAACCTTCACGTCTTACTCCCTGGAACTGGCAGCTTGCCATGCTTGGGCCAATGCCATCTACTGCGTTTGCCTTCCACATGCTTTCGCTTGTGTCCAGCATAGGTCGCAGCACGAGCGAGCTGCCGGCCTGACAAGAATTCGTGAGGTTTGGGGCGCAGTACTCCGTGCGGAACACTGGTTGCAAGACCCATCATTGCCGGCACATGTCAAGCTGGGGCTCAAGGACCTCTTGCAGGACGTGGCATGGAACCAGTGGCAATTAGCCCGTGAGGTCTATGCAGCATGCACCACAGAGAATTGGGATTCTGGCTCTGAGGAGCTGCAAGACTTTTCTTTCCTGGTGTTCTCAGGGCCGGGAAATACCAAATTTTTTTTAGAAGACTGTTTCGGACACGTTGCAGACGTGTGCAATCGGCTGGGGAAACACACTAAGTTGACAAAGATGCCTGCCTGCATTGGTACGAGCCAATCCTAAACCCTAAATTTAAACCCTAAACCCTAAAACGGTTTAGGATTTAGAGTTTAGGGTTTGGGGCTTGCAGCCTAATCCCGAAATCCGAAACCGTATCTACTCCGGAAGGGGTCGTGATTGGAACTGAGGTGGTCCAAATTTTTCTACATGACCTGTGTGCCATCGCAAGACGATCTAGAGTGGCCCAGGCTGGAACCCACTTATGAGGACTTCCTCGCGGCCGTGAATCGTCGCGCTGCTCTATGCAAGCCAGACAATCTCCTGGAACAGAACCAGCGCGTGTTTGCAATGAGCGAAAAGTTCAAGCTCCCTGCAGCCCTGAACTTCACTCTGAACAACTTGAAAAAGCCCGGAGGCAAGCCCGCCGGAACCTTCAGCAATCAAGTGATGACGGCGGCCACTGCGTTCATCGCGAACATGTCGAGTCCATTGGATGGCAGCATGGGCAAGGCTTGGACAGGCGGGGGAGTTGCTGCACTTTATAATGTCCACCAAAGTTCCTATGTTGCCTGATTCACTCACCCCACCGTAGCTGGCACAGCCCCAACTTTGCCAACCCTAAAAAGCGGGGTTCAACTTTAAAGCTTAAAACTCCCTACAGCCACACCCTGAGGCTTCAAATGACACCGTCGTGGACCTTAGGCCTTAAACTTTAAAGGCCTGCTTGAATTCGGATTTGACAAACAAACTTAAACCCCTCCCTAAGCCCTAGTTACTTAGTTTAACCCTAAAACCCCAAAACCCCAAGCCAAAAACCCAAAACCCTAACTAAACCCTTAAAGCCCTGAGCCCTAAACCTCTAAATCCTAAAACCTTAAAATACTATACCTAAATCCGAAGCTAAAAGCATAAACTGTGCAGTTGTTCTCAAGACCATCATACTGTAGTCATATGATCTAGGATGCGTATAGGGTTTTGTTTCGGCGAGCGCATGATGTATAGCTTGGGCCAATTGGGTTGTAGCGTGGAGACTCAGAGACTAGTAATGCAGGTTTTCCATCATCGCCTCACATGGGCATGGCTTTCACCCCAGGGCTTGCTTTGCGATGCACGTGTGTTCGGTTTTCCTAAACTTGCGAAAGCCTTGAAAGCTACCGAGTCTTGGCCAGGAGTGTTCCTGCAGAAAGGCTATGTGTTTGAGCGGGTGGCTGACTCCACCTTCCTGATGTCACTTGGATTTCGGAAGTGGGCGTGTTTGGGCGTGCCCATGAAGAGGGTGACAGCGCAAGACCAGGAGTGTAGCTCACCCTTGCCACTTAACCATAGGCTGTCGACGTTGGAGCTGTTGTGCGAACCAGCCCTTTTCAGGAGTTCCTCGTCCTTGACAAGGACGCCACGGAGCCCGTGTGGATGTTCGGCGATGGGTACCAGGGCGACACGAAGTACATGTGCATCCCAACGAAACTGCTGCTACCATGCTTCACTCCAAGAGGCCTGAGCCATCATGGTGCGCTTTGGCAGATCACAGGTGAGCGACAGCCACTCTTGCTGTCTGCTGTTCGGCACGGCTGTCGACTTGATATGCCGCAACTCAGAGAGCTGCACCAGCAGCTGCAGTTTTCACTGCCGCCAAGAGGAGAGGGATCCGGGGCACGTGGGGCCACAACGAAAATAGATTATGTCACAGCTTTGGTGGAGCATCTGACGAAAGACGATGAATCTGTGTCCGCGGAGCAAAAAGATCGGCTGATTCAAGGTGTCATGGGTGGTGACAGTGCAAGAAAGAAGCAACGAGTGAGGTGTCCAGAAGCTGTGATAGCGGCAGTGAAGGAGGGAGGACAGCAAGCCGAGTCGGATTTCAGCGTGGTGCATGAGGTTGCGCTAAATCAGCAGGCCATTGAGAATGAGATGAAGAAGCAAAGGGCGGCTGCGGCCACCGAAGACCCTTACGTGCAGCGCACGTACACACCCAAGGAATTGAAGCGGTTTCTTCCTACCGGTGCATGGTGCAATCGACAGCCAGTGCTTAAGCGGTACCAAGCAGGATTTGAAGGCCACCTGCAGCCAGCATGAGAGAGATTTTGAGAGAAAAGAAAGCAACTTAGTGTTTGGGTGTAGCTGTAACTACTAGTAGCTGCTGGGTGTGGGAGCTGGTGATGTGATTTCATGAGCTTATCATGTTTGGCAGGACCGAACGCTTCGCGGGATCCTTTGGGAGGTCCTGATACCAAATTCGTCACCTGGGACGGTCCAGTCCGCAAACTCACGGAGTATCAGGCCCTACACGAGGTTCTTGCATGGGTATGGGCAAGATACATCCGAACAACTCCTGGGGCGACAGATGCTGCCAGGCAGGGAGCCAGCACAGACCCAGAACATCAACAGTCGTCAACTGTCATGTCTCCTTTCCCTTGCGTGCAGGCCCACCGAGCGGATGATCAAGATAGCCGTGGATAAGTTCACATCATCTACAGGATTGCTGGATCCCACAGCGGGTCAAATTGCAGTATCCGAATCATCTGCCCCATCTGCCCCTGCACGGGGAACCCGAGGCAGGGGGAGAGGTGCACAGCCCAAAGCGTCTGGGAAGTCTGCATCATCCGCACCGAAAGCTCAGGCTAAGCCTAAGCGTGCACGAGGCAAGGCAGCCGCGTGAGCAAAACATCCGACCCGACACGGCTGCTTCAGGCTAATAGCGCCTATTAGGGACTAATAGGGCCTAATAGGGACTAATAGCGACTAATAGGGCCTAATAGTTTGGGGTGGCCCTTGTTGGGGAGGCTCCCAAAGCCTGTTGGATTCGAGTTTTGACCCATGTCACCTCGAGTGCTTGAGGTTTAAAGTGCTTTTGACATAACTTGAATGAAGAGAAGGGTGACATCGGGAATGTTGCTGCACAGTTTCCTGCAGGCCTCGGTGATTGTTTACCAATCGAGGGAGGCACCCTGAAGGCTATTGCAGCCTCAAGATTTGCAAGCCTCACGGATCGCGCAGCTGCCGTTATTGCCCAAACCCAAAGCAGGTACAAGAATGGCCCGAAACCTCTGACTATGATTCTACATACTTTTTGAGGTCCAGGAATGCATCAAGCCGGGCTAGGCTGCACTCTCCGAAAGCCAGTTGACCTGACTTTCGATTGCAAGGGGCTGCAGTAGTGCCGAATTGGAAGAGGTGCATTCAGTTCAGCAGTGGATGCACCTCAACGCACCTCGGCTCTACTACAATCCGTTGGTAGAATCTCCATTCATGTCGGAGCGCGAGGGAAATGGGAGCTTCTACGACAAACCCCACAACTTCCTGCTACCCAAAAGCCAGCCCCAGAAGCACCATCACTTCAAAGCCTCATCCTAGCATCTGCGCTTAGCTTCCTACTTACTCCTCAGAGACACCAACCCGGGAACCCCGAACTCCCTGCCCTGGTTCCTCGAAACCCCGCAAAGCAGTGCAGGCCAGCGTGGAACGCTCGCTTGCCGTGCCTCGACGCAGCAGTGCCTGGATTCGAAAGATCTGCTTCGTTTTGATTTGTGTTCTGGAGCCAAGGTCTTGTCGGTTTTTGCTTGGTAATATAGGGGCCTTAATAATGAGAATAGGGTTTTGGGGCCCATTATACTACAATTACAATAAGGAACCCCCAAAACCCTATTCTAATTATTAAGGCCCCTATAGTATTGGCATTGTATCACTTCCGGTATCATCCTCGGCGGTCGGGCCAATGCTTCGTTGTTTCGGTCCTGTTGCTGTTGCATCTACGACTCCAGGTCATGCCGTGTGTGGTTGCTGTTGTTGGTGTGAGCGTGGCTTTAACCACGACCCTTGCTAATCATCATTTCCGTTTGTTCTGTCCGTGTGGAACAAATACACCCTACAGCGTGCGATATTTTCCAAGGATCCAGAGCGTGTGCTACGACTTCAACCGGAATCAGACGTTCTCGCACACTGCCTTTGAACCTGAAGAGACTAGCCCCAACAGACACGAACGCCTGCACCATTTCAATGCCAGCGAAGGAGGGACAGGATGTTTGAACAAGACACCCTGAACCGTTTTGAGGATCAACTGAATCAACTCTCTAGACCCCAAGCCCGAAACCATAAACTTTGCCGGCCCTAAGCCCTAAACCGGAAACACGAACCCCTAGACTCTAAACCCACAAGCCCTAATCCGGAAACCCGAACCCCTAGACTCTAAACCCATAAGCCCTAAACCGGAAACCCTAACACTTCAACTCGAAACCCATAAACCCTACACCGGAAACCCTGACCCTTAAACTCTAAACTCATAAGGTCCATAAGCCTTATAAGCCCTAATGCCTACCCCCCCTGGTGCCAGGAGACAGGCGTAGTCCTCACAACCTGGAAGGAACGATCGCCGACGTAACCACCATGCTCAAGCAGCTGGCCTTGACAAGGGAAAAGGTTTGGATTGCTATGATGCTACTCGATACTGTACTGAACCATACTTTTCTATACGATACTATACTATATCATATACTTATGTATACTTCACATTATATACTACAGATAATGCTGTTTGTCAGTTTGCTTTATGCTTTATGTTGCTTTATATCATCTCATAACATGTTATGTTATGTTATGTTATGTTATGTTATGTTATGTTATGTTATGTTATGTTATGTTATGTTATGTTATGTCATGTTATGTTAT
>CAJNJA010019380.1:0-10251 GCA_905231915.1 Symbiodinium necroappetens
CCCAAAACCCTAAACCCGAAACCCTAAACCCTAAACCCTAAAACTCCCTAAAACCTAAACCCTAAACCCGAGACCCTAAACCCTGAACCCAAAACCCTAAACCCGAAACCCTAAACCTTAAACCCGAGACCCTCCCCCGAACTTCGGCCTCCTTGTACATCTGGTCGGCGGGCCCCTTGAACTCCAGCAGGTCGGGTCGGAAGCGATTCCTGGGGTTGAGGGATTTAGGGTTTAGGGGTTTGGGGATTTAGGGGTTTGGGGGTTTGGGGGGTTTTTGGGTTTAGGGGTTTAGGGTTTTGGGGTTAGGGTTTGAGGGATTTAGGGTTTAGGGGTTTAGGGTTTAGGGGTTTAGGGGTTTAGGGGTTTAGGGGTCTAGGGGTTAGGGTGGGAAGCGATTCCTGGGGCCCATCGTGACGCTGGGGCTCATGGATATAGAGAGGCCTTCTGAATGAAAGCTGCTGCTGCGGGTATGCTAGGCAAAAAATTACGGAGAGACGATGAAACTGCCCCCAAATCCTAAGCCCTGAACCCAGGAAGAGCCCAAAGCTTCGGGCACAGAGTTTGGGCTTGGGGTTTTAGGGGCGTTATATTGCTAAGGTACAAAAGTGGGTGTTTTTTTGTGGGTTTAACGGCAAAAGCCTTCGAACCAGAGTTTGCCTGGGCTTTCAAAGCTCGATGGGTTTAGGGCTCAGGGTTGAGGATTGAGGGTTTAGGGTTGAAGATTTCGGGTTCAGGCTACACAGAAACCTTTAGGGTTGAGGGTTTAGGGTTTAGGGCTTAGGATTGAGGATGTAGGGTCTAGGGTTGAGGGTTTAGGACGGCTACACGGACACCTTTAGGGTTTAGGGGTTCAGGGTTTAGGGTTTAGGGCTACACAAAACCCCCTCTTTTACCATCCCAGTGGCAGCTGATCCGCCACGGAGCGATAGAGGCAATGTCCTGCATGTGATGGATCCCGTGGACCCAAACTCTCGAGCCCTAAGCAGCAAAACCTGAACTTTAAAGTAAGCCCTAAAGCCTAAACTTTGACGCCCTAAGCCCTAAGCCCTAAAGCCTAAACTTTAAGGCCTTAAACCCTGAATCATGGCGACTAACAGCAGCAAGCTGCAGGCTGCTGCCTGTGCTCGGATCCGAGCATCCTCCGAAGCCCCAAACGAACCATCGAAGCTCGAAGAACCACCCGACAAGCTCACCGAAACATCTAAGTCTTCCCACATTCCCAGAACTTTCAAAAAACCTGAATCCAAAAAAAACCCAAAACACACACACACACACACAAAAAAAAAACAAAACACACACACACACACTAAACACTAAACACTAAACCCTAAACCCTAAACCCCAAGCCCTGAAGCCTTCACGAGGACTCATCCTACAGTCAGCTTGCACCGCGCTCCGTCTGAGGGGATCTCGTGGATCTTCATGAGCGGCTTCCTCGCATCGAAGAAGTTTCCCCAAGCCCTAAAAAAATGAGGGTTTAGGGTTTAGGGTTGAGGGTTTAGGGGTTGAGGGTTTAGGGTTTAGGGGTTTAGGGTTGAGGGTTGAGGGGTTTAGGGTTTAGGGTTCCGATCTTAAGCCCGAAAGAAACCCTATCAGGGCCTAGTGCTGAGAGATGTTTCGAGTGCAGGGCTTATGTGGAGTTTAGGGTCGTTTTTTGGGTTTCGAGATTAGGGTTTAGGGTGCTGTTCTATATATGGAGCCCTTATATCTCCTGCGTATTCGCGCCCGCACATACCGGAGCCCTGTTTTAATTACCCTATACCTAAAACTGCTCTAGATCCTTTTGATGTTAGATCTTTGTTCTGCAGCCAAGGCAAGGGACACGTCAATGGAGAACTCCCAAATTTTTTCAACACGATTGGATCCGATCCGGACACGTAGTTCAACAAACCCAGGGGGGTCCTAGACCCTAAACCGTAAACCCTAAAGGTTTGACAGTAGTTCACTCAGTTCTATGAGGGTGCTGGAGATCTCTGGCTAAGAAACCCTGCCCATGATCAGGATTGCAGGAAGGATCCCAATAACACAGCTCTCAAAGGGTTTAGGGTTTAGGGTTTAGGGTTTAGGGGTGATCAGGATTGCAGTAGGGATCCCAATAAGAAAGGGATGTTATGAATCAGCGAACATCAGACCCTAAACCCCAGAACACCAAACCCTAAATCCTCAACTTACTAGACCCTTAAAACCCCGGAACCCCTAAGTTACCAAACCCCAAAATTTGGGGGAGAACTGCGGAAGTTGAGAACAACAAAACCTACGTCCCGGCGACCCTAAGCTCCGAATACAGGGTTTAGTGTTTAGGGTTTAGGGGTTTGGGGTCTAGGGTTAACACAAATCCAAAATCCTAAGCATTGCGAGCCGGTGGGACCGAATCCCTTTAGGCTTTGGGGGTTTAGAGTTTTGGGTGTTTAGGTCCTTTAAGTTTAGACTCTAACCCGAATAAACTACCAATTAGACCCTAAACCCTGAACCCTAAATACTACTTAGACCCTAAGCCCTAAACCCTGAATACTAGTTAGACCCTAAACCCTAAACCCTGAATACTAGTTAGACCCTAAACTCCTAAACTCTACATACTACTTCGACCCTAAACCCTAAGCCCTGAAAACACACGAGTTAGACCCTAAACTCCTAAACCCTAAACCCTAAATACTACTCAGACCCTGAACTCCTAAACCCCAAACCCTGACCCTGAGCCCTAAACCCTAAACCCCTAAAACCATGAATGCTACTCAGACCCTGGGCCGTTGAGAGCTCGAGGGACTGCGCGGAAAGCGCCGCGGCCAGGGATTCGAGCTCCAACTCCCGAGCCGAAGGCCCGGCCTTCGAAGGAAAGAAGGGGTCCTAAGGGGTCCCTAAACCCTAAAGTTTAGGGCTTTAGGGCTTTAGGTATTAGGGGTTTAGGGGTCCCAAAACCCTAAAGTTTAGGGTTTTAGGGCTTTAGGGGTTTAGGGGTCCCTAAACCCTAAAGTTTAGGGCTTCAGGGCTTTAGGGCTTTAGGGGTTTAGGGGTCCCTAAACCCTAAAGTTTAGGGCTTTAGGGCCTTTAGGGGTTTAGGGGTTTAGGGTTTAGGGCTTAAGGTTTACAACCTTGAAAAACCCCTAAACCCTAAAACCCTAAACCCTACAAACCCTATAAAGCCCTATAAACCCTATACACCCTATAAACCCCATAAACCCTATAAACCCTATAAACCCAAAACCCTATACAACCCTAAAACCCCTGAAAGGGAACCAGGGGCCCCAAGCACGAAGATGAACAACTCCAAGCTTCAAGGCAGCCCTCTCAGGTGTACTTTATAAGGGCCTTAAGAACTAGAATTAGGGTTTAGGGATTCGGGTTTAGGGGTTTAGGGGTTCAGGGGTTTAGGGGTTTAGGGGTTTAGGGGTTTAGGGGTTTAGGGCTTTAGGGGGTAGGTAGAATAGGGTTTTGGGGGGGTTCCTTATGATTACTGTAGCATAATCTATTCCCAAACCCTATTCTAATTGTTTCAGGCCTACCTTTGGAGGCTCTACGGCATGAGACTGCCAGAGGGGTGCTCCGTTGGGCCTCTGTTATATTGCACCACATTGTTTTGAAGATTTTGTATGTATTATACAACTGTATCTATGTCATACTATATTCTACAAAAAATGTTCCGAATTGTTGTGTTATATTGTTGGGAGCTGTGGCAAGCGTGCAAAACTGATCAACTATCGTCTGTATATAGATCTTGATCAATATGTACACCCAACAGGATCATCAGCTTTGAGATGGCTTTGCAAAGCTGTTTGGGGGGCCGTTTAGGGCTTAAGGTTCAGGGTTTGTGGTTGATGGAAAAATATGCTACAGCTATACAAGGAGAGAGCACATGCAGCTGAGTATTGGGGCTCTGTCGTCTGATACCTTCCTAGAAGGATCCTGAACCCGAAACCCTAAACCCTGAACCCTAAAACCCTGAACCCTAAACTCTAAACCCAACATCTAAACCGCAAGCTCAAGGGGCATGGGAGCAGTAACCCAGAAGAGGCCTCTCTTCGTTCCCTTTCCTTCTCAGCCTCCTTTTGAGCCTGAAAGGGCTAAGCTATCTTGCGCCGGGTTGGGGTTTAGGGTTTAGGGTTTAGGTGCTGAGAGAAAACTTCAGCAGGGGCAGTAATGTCAGAGGCCATTCCGATAAGCGGCGCGGAGGCGAATTTAATCCTTTTACACCGACAAACAAGCTGTGATGGCTCTATGCCATGCTGTGGTGGCGATCACGCCTGCTGTGGTGGCGATCACGCCTGCTGTGATGGCGTTCACGCCTGCTGTGCCCCGTGCTTTGCACTAGTAGCTTGGGAACCTGTGAGGCTCCTAATTAATCTTTACAAAGAGGTTTGGTGCATGCTTGGGCTTGAGCCCCCAACCATAAACAGGCAGAGCGTTCTCACTTCAACATTAGGGTTTAGGGTTTAGGGTTTACAGGGCTTACAGGGCTTATAGGGTTTAGGGTTTAGGGGTGATCCGGTACGGCTTTTCCATTTGGCTTGGAGTTCCAAGGGTTGGGGGCTTAGATTTTAGGTTTAAGAACTCATGTGCTCTGTCTGAGGGCTAGGGTTTCGGGGTTGCGGTTTCAATCGTGCCGCTTCGCCCCTTTAGCCTAAGGCCGTTTGCCCCTAAACCCTAAACCCTAAACCCTAAACGCTAAACCCTAAACCCTAAAGAGCCTTTAGCTTGAGGCCGTTTGCCCGTAAAGCCTCCAAGGGAAGCCTAAGACTCCCGAAATAAGTCTCAGAGCCGAAAAAGACAGTGGCCAAAGGACCAAACAGCGTCAGCAAGGCACTGGTCCTACTACTGTTGATGATATAAATCCTGCATTAACTTCATTAAGGACCCCTAAAATATAAGAATTATGGCCTAATTCCGGGTAATGCAGGATTTATATCATCGAGAAGAATGCCAGCATGCACTTCAAGTGGCGTACCAACCACTGACATGAGCCGACAACTAAGTTAGGGTGTAACGCCCAGAGCTTGCTGATCAGCATGGGATCTTTTGTCTTCGGTTTGGAAGCGGAAAACCACGAACACAAGTCTATATTGGGACTTTAAATTAACCCAAACCTTAAGGACCAAATGACCCTTGAAAAGTAGGGGCCCTATACCCTTATACTATGAATCCCTATATGGTGTATGAACCTTAGACCCTTTTAGGGCTCTTTTCGTCCTCAAGGAAGGGTCCAATTACCCAAACAGAAGGGTTTTAGGTCCTCTAGAACCCTGCTGTTTGGGTACTTGGACCCTCTGGGTAAGCCTATACTACTGCTACCTACGGGTTGATGATATAAGTCCTGCACTACCTTAAGGACTCTACAACATGAGAATCATGGGTATATTCCTAATTGTGGGTAATGCAGGATTTATATCATGAACAGTAGTTCTTCAGTTCTTCTAATTCTAACCTCTGTATTACGTGATTGAGGATCCGGAGTCGCGTCCGCCACACAAAACCCTAAACCCAAGGTCCATCATCCGAAGCCATGAAAGCCTCCTTGTCGGCCCTGCTTTGACGCTTCTTTTGAGCTTTCCTGAGCTGTGGAAGAGAATCGAGCTTCCATGATTTAGGGGGCTCAGGGTCTTAAGTCAACTATCAACCTTCCAGCGCGGTCCTAAACCCTAAACCCTAAACCCGGTGATCTAGGGCCCTTTAAAAGCATGGGAGAAAGTCATGTAGTTTTTGTTGCTTTGTGTTTGTGGGTTTGCCCAGCTGGAGCCTTCTCTGCGGAACCCATCCTCCGACTGAGCCGCAGAGATCTTGGAGGTACGTTCGCTTTTTGTACGGCTGATGATTTAAATCCTGCATTACCCGATAATTATGAATGTACCACAGTTCCCATCGTTTAGGGTCCTTAAGGTACTGCAGGATTTCTATCATCAACACTCTAAACCCTAAACCCTAAACCCTAAACCCCAAACCCCACACCCCAAACCGTTACGTTCGCTTCGGTAGGACTTTAGGTCTGGGGTCCACCTCGTGGCAGCCAGAGCTCCCAGGGCACCGCAAGAACGAAGCCCCGCGGCCTCAAAAGCCCCAAAACCCTGAGGTTTAGGGCTTAGGGCTTAGGGTTTAGGGTTTAGGGTTTAGGGTTGAGGGTTTAGGATTTAGGACTTAGGGTTTAGGGCTTAGGGTTTAGGGTTTAGGGTTTAGGGCTACACCTTTCCTAAGGTCCTGGGGTTTTGGGTCTTGGGTCCTCGGGTTTAGGGTTTAGGGTTCAGGGATTTGCGGTTGATGATATAAATCCTGCATTACCTTAAGGACCCTAAACTATGGGAATTCTGGTCTATTCCTTATTATGGGCTAACGAAGGATTTACATCATCATCCGTAAACCCTAACCCTTCAGACCTTAAGCCCTGTGAGCCCGACCAACAAAGTGCAGAAGCCCAAAGACTTTAAGGGAAACAACCCTATCTAAGCGCCCTTGTGTTCCAACAAAACCCATATAATAAACCCTCAACCCAAAACGAAAGCAAAAAAACAAACCCCAAACCCCAAACCCTGAACCCAAACCCTAAACACTAAACCCTAAACCCTAAACCCAAACAAGCAAGACCAAAAAAGGCAGTGCCCAGGAGCTCCTTCTTCCTTCGGGCCCGCTCCGCCTCGTCGTCCTCCGCGCTGGGCTCCTCGGCAACCTCGCGGTACAGAGGTTTTAGGGGGTTAGGGGTTTAGGGCTTAGGGTTTAGGGGTTTAGGGCTTAGGGGTTTAGGGGTTTAGGGTTTAGGGTCTAGGGTGTTTAGGGCTTTAGGGGTTTAGGGTTTAGGGTTGAGGGTTAGGGGTTTAAGGTTTCTAGGGTTTACCTGTAACCGAAAAGACCTACCTTGGTAAGGAACTAAATATGGAAACCATAGTAAGGAACCCTGAAAAGGTAGGTCTTTTTCGGCTCCAGGTAGGGTTTAGGATGTTGGGTTCAGTTTAGGGTTTAGGGTTGGGATTTTGGGTTTTGGATGTAAGGTTTAGGGCTAGGAGCCTTAATCATCAGAGCGGGTTCCTGTCAATGCTTGGTTCTATAAGGGTTACCATAAGAGGTTTCGAAATTTAGAGGGTCTACATGAGAATGCTGAGCTACTTATTCCGACCCAAGGCAGGTCTAATGGCTTGTGTCGGGTTTTGTAAGCTTGTTCTTAGAAGGGTTATTTATGGCTGTTATGGGGTTTTCGAGGGTTGTTATCGGGTTAATGCATTCATTGCTTTAGGGGGGTTTGCAGGGATATCAGCTGTTGATGGGGTCTTGATGGGGCTTATGTAAGGTTTCTATGCGGTTCATGTAGGGCTGCTTCTAGTTCTCGCAAGGCTTGGTGGGGTCTTCACTAGTTGACAGTGCTTCAACGGTTCAGGTTCGGACTTTTTGCTCTGGGGTTCAGGGCTTGTGCAATAAGGTGCTTTCTGCACGGTTTGTGGGCCAACAGCCGTGAAACCCCATAAACATATATAATGAAGACCCTGCCAGGCCTTACACCCCAGACCTTAAACCCTAAATCTGCAAGCCGAACCCTGAACCCGAAACCCTGAACCCGAAACCCCGAACCCTACATCCTGAACCCTAAACCCTAAACCCTGAACCCTAAACCCTAAACCCAGAAGCCGAAACCCTATTAGAACCCTATTCGAGTCCAGCTGTAAGGGGATCAGCAGGCAGCCTTCTCCTCCTTCGCTGCAGCAGCCTCACGCAAGCTTTCAAGGCTGTGTTTTAGGGTTTAGGGTTTCGGGTTCCGGGTTCAGCTTTCAAGGCGGCCTTTGGGGAGTTTAGGGTTTAGGGTTTTTGGGCTTAAGGTGTTGGGTTTTGGTGCTTCCGCGGGGAGTTAGGGCTGAGGGCTTTTGGATCTTGGGTCTCAGAGCTGAGAGTTTGTGGGTTTAGGGCCTTGCGCTTAGGCTTGGCCTGGGGATTGTCAGGTTGTGGGGCTAGTGGCGGATGCTGAGGGGCTCGGAAGATGCTAATTTGATGATGATAAGGGCCCTATAGTTGCTAGCTCTGAAAACCCCCACCTCCTTTAGCGCTTAAGGTCAAAAGTTCTTATCCCCTAACCTCCAAAGCCTACACCTCAGACATCCCTAAACCCCAAACCTCTAAGCCGAAACCCTAAAACCCTAAAAACCATCCGAGCCTCCTTCGGGCCGCCCGAAAGTCTCTCTGCCAGCTCCTCCACCTCCTCCTTCTGACGCTCCCGGAGATCGTAGAGCCATTGATCTACCTCGGCTTTAGGTTCAGATGCTTGGGGATCAAGCTTTGGGGGGCAGGGCTTAAAGTTTATAGGGTGCAGGGTTTGGGATGCAAGGTTTAGGATTTACAAGAGCACCCCTAACCAGAAACCCCTAAAACCTAAACCCTACACCCTAAACCCTAAAGCCCTAAAGCCCTAAACCCTAAACCCTAAACCCGAAACCCAAGCCAAAAAAAAAAAACAAAACTCCAGAGGATCAGAGGACGAACTTCGGCCGGGAGGCCTCCCTCTCAGCCGTCTCGATGGCCTGCTTCGCCTTTTTGCCTTTCCCAGCCTCAGGGGTTGACGTTCCCGGCTTTAGGGTCTGAGGCTCCGGTTTAGGGGGTTTAGGGGGTTTAGGGGGTTTTGGGGGGGCTTGGGACGTGTCCGGCTTTAGGGTCTGAGGCTTAGGGTTTAAGGCTTAGCATAAACCCTAGACACTGATCCCCAAGCCCTAAACCCTAAACACCCTAACCCTGAACCCGACACCCCCCGAGTCCAGAAGACCCTCTCGGACGCCAATGCCAACCGAAGACTAAGTTTCCTCGGCCCCAAAGCTTAATGCAACCTTTTAAAACGCTGTCAAACCCAAACAACTCCCGCATGAAGCCCCTACAAAGCCATATAACCCCCATCTGACGCCTTATGATGCCCTCTTGAACCACAATAAAGCCCTAAAGTGTGCCCCCATGTCATACCCCAGACCCGAAACCCTAAACCCCTAAACCCTAAAATGTCATCCTTCAGTCGTTGAGGGGCGGTCTCCTTCACCTTCTCCACGTGCGCCTTGGCACGCTCTTCCAAGTCCGCTATCTCCTGGCGAACTTCGCTGGTAAAATCCCTAAACCCTAAACCCTAAATCCCTAAATCCCTAAATCCTAGTCCCCTAAACCCTAGCCCCAAGCACTTAACAAATTCAAGGGTTCCTCGTTCCTTCTATCGGGCTCGGGGTTTGGGAGTTTAGGGCGGCTTTGGTTAGCAGTTTAGCATGCAAGCTCGGGGGGTGTGGGGTATCATCCTGGGTTCATCGCATGCGCATCACAGGGCTCCGAGCTGTCGACCCGACGGCTCCCCGGAGTTTGAGGGAACCCTAAACCCTAAACCCTAAACCCTAGACCCTGAAACCCCTGAAAACCCTAAACCCTAAACCCTGACAACCCTAAACCCTAAACCCGAAACCCCGAAACCCTGAAAACCCGAAACCCTGAAAACCCGAAACCCTGAAAGCCCTACACCCGAAACCCTAAACTCTAAACCTTCTCGCCCCCCCCTTGGGCAATCGATGCCTTCTCGTGTCTCGCCTCCAACCTCAGTGTGTTGTGAAGCTCCGGGGGCCCTAAACAAACTTCCATCCGAAACCCGAAACTCTGCACCCTAAACCTAGGCATGGTCATCATCTTGACGACCATCTTCTCAGCAAAAAAAAAGTCTGTGCCTCTACCCAGAAGCCCAGCTATCCCTGGGTATCCCTAAGCCTAGACCCTAATCGGTCGGGGGACTTTGGTGCGAGGGATCGATGAAGACGGTGCAAGGAGCTGGAGCTTTTGGTTCCCGGCTGGGCTTGGAGGGCCTTGGGGCTTAGCACACGGCTTTAGAACTGACCTGCTGCCACGATAAGGAAGACCCAACGAGGAGAAATGCACCTAACCCCCAAACCCTAAACCGTAAACCCTACACCCCTACACCTCTAAACCCCTAAACCCCTAAACCTTAAAGCCCCGAAAAGCGTGACTTCTAAACTCGAAAGGCCCGGAGCCCAGACTCCGAGACCTTGACGGTAGATGATATAAACGCTGCAGTACCTTAAGGACCCTAAACTATGGGAATTATGGTATTTTGCTTATTATGGGTAATGCAGGGTTTATATCATCAACCGTACTTCAAAGCCCACTCTCGAGCCCCCTTATACTCCCAACCCCCAAAATGCTAAACCCTAAACGTTCTAAAGCCTAAACCCTAAACCCCTAACCCCCTGAACCCCTAAACCCCTAAACCGTTAACCCCCCCCCAAAAAAATATGTAAAAGAAGGTTTGTC
>CAJNJA010019381.1:0-10251 GCA_905231915.1 Symbiodinium necroappetens
GCGAAGCCGACAAGCTGGGAAGCCGAGAAGCCAACAAGCTGGGAAGCCGAAAAGCTAGGAAGCCGAGAAACCAAGAAGCCGGAAGCCACTAAGCCAGGAAAGCAACAAATTGCCTTGTAAGTCGTAAATTTGTTTTTGATCCTTTTTAAATTTTTTCTTGATCCTTTGTAAATATTTTTTTGATCCTTTTTAAATTTTTTTTTGACCCCTCTCCCAGCGGTGAAGGGGGCCCCTTGTCTGCGAGCTGGGCACTCAGCATATGCAGAGGGATCTGCAGAGAAGAAGCGTGTTTGCCGTTTGAAGCTCTCGACTGCACACTGCCCTAAGCGGAGGTGACGGTATTTACTTGGCTTGGTGCCCTGAAGGATGACTTCTTCATTCGTCATCGAGTCGTGGTTGCGTTATTGGCTGTTGTTGCTTGTCGCTGTGCTGTTGTTGTGGCTGACAGTTTAAGCCTTCGCGCTGAAGTTGCCGACAATTTGTTAGGCCAGGCGTGTGTCTTTGGTTGGACACATGCCTCGGTCGATGCTTGCTCACTCACTCTCTCGCTTCCTGATGATGCAGTTGATGTTGCATAGCCAAACATGTGCAAAAAAGATACCGCCGGCATGGAGGATGCAAGCCTGGCCCTATCGGCGGAGTGGAGTCGGGCAAGCATGAAGTGTCCGACAGGCAAAGCTTCTCCTAAATGCATGGGCAAAGCTTGTCAGCTTTCCGGCTCGTGTCCAGCCCGGAGCCATCAAATACTCTGAAACGTGGCAGAGGTTAACAGCCCTAAATCTGCAAGCGTGGAAGCAAGCTGGGGCTGAAGCTCAACACGGCGATCAAAGTCTGAAAACTTGTGGGGGTTGCCCGAAAAAAAGACACCAGTCGCAAATACTACTTACCGCCAACCCTCTTGTCAGCCTGACTCTGTCCTTTGGTGGCTTTTGCCCGAGGCCGGCACCGTCGTTCGGCACTTCTCTATAGTGCAAACCTTGTTGGATGCTGGGCTAAGCCGGCTGCTAGAGCTCCCCAATCCAGCTGGCTTACGTTTCAATAATCTATTACCACGGGGTGCGAACATGTCAGATGAGAGCATGTACCGAGCCGTCTGGACGCTTTACCACAAACAGCTTTAGAGGGGCTCTTGATCCTCTAACGTTCATTTGAAGGCACTTGCCCTAAAGGTTGTCTCCCGTCTATGTCAATGGCCCCGGATGCTTTCACGCACGTCTGCGGCTGGCGGGCTCATTCGTCTTGTCTTGTAGTTGTGTGCCCTGGTGGATTCATTTGTGCTTCCTAGTTGTGTGCCGTGGTAGAGTGTGTAGACCCTGGATGCTGTAACGCCCCTGGGACTGGTGGAGTCATGCGTCTTTCGTTTGTCTAACAGCCGTGCCCATTTGTGAAGTGAACGGGCCCGTTGTCTCCTGTTGTGAAGTGAGGTAGTGTTGTCTCCCACCGGGTTGTGTCCAAGGCCCTGGGTGCTCCAACGCCCATACAGCAACCGCGCCTGCACTGTAACAAGAGCCGTCCCAGGAAGCCCGGCACTGGAACTCTTGGAGGAAGTCCGGTTTTCGGTCCCCTACTTTGACACCATTAAAGCCCCTATACTGACGGCTGTGTTTCGTTCAGTAGCAGTAGGAATAGCAGTAGCTCAGTAGCGGTAGCAGTAAGCTGCAGGCAGGCCCAGGGTTCAGAGTATTCGGTGTGAGGTTTAGGGTTTCGGTTTAGAGTTTTGTAAGTTTAGGGAAAAGGGTATAGGGTACACGGGAAGGGTATAGGTCCCAAGGGTAGAGGGTTTAGGGGTTGGGGGGCTTTCCATTGTTGCGTGGTTCTGGTTCCTGCAAGGTTTTAGTCTTAAAGTATTGTCTGCTAGGAGTGTTGCTGTCATACATCTATGTACATATACATGCACATTATGTATATACGTCTAGTGCCAAATTGTTGTGGTTCTCACTCTTTTACCTGCTGTTTTACTGCTGTCGTCGTTGTTGTCACTACTGGTCAAGTTATATGATCTTATGTGCATATATGCTTATGTGTAAATACCTATATCTATATGTATATTACGTATTTATGTAGAGGTTGCCACTGGCAATGTCAAGATTTACTTGCTCTGACTCTGAGCAAAGTAATGATTATCCAAGTCGCACTATATCGTGGGCATGTACATGAGCATCTGTGTCATGATCCTGAGTATTAATGTTCGTGCTCCTGGTTCGGGCAATCAGTGGCGTTGGAGTTGGCAGTGTTGCTTGCATTGCCGCCGCTTTGCTCCAGCTTGATCGTAACGCCACCGAGCAACAACCCTGCCTTCGCATGAACCTTTGAAGAATTTAGTATGGCTGGAGGTTTGGGATTTCGGCGATTGGCGTCAAAGGCTTTTTTGAAGTTTAGAAAGCCTTCGGCAATTGCCTCTCACACCGCTAACTTACATCCGAGGATCTTGTGTGGACGGTTGACCGCTTGGCACCGAAGAAGGGTTTTGAAACCACCACACCCAGTCGTCCTAAACCTTGTACTTATACATGTAAACTCTACGACATGCCCTGCCCCGAAGCTGAAGCCCTTGATCAAAGATCGGTCAAGTTTGGGGAGGAGCTACGCTGCTACAGTGATGGGCTCGTTGCTGCCCAGGTCCTCCGCTACGGACTTGGAAGCTTGCAAAGCGCTTGAGGGTGTTTAGGGTTTAGGGCCTCAGGGTTTAAGATGTTTAGGGTTCAGGGTGCTTAGGGTTTAGGCTGTAGGGTTTAGGGTGTGAAGGGCTTAGGGCTTTATCTTATGAGGCTTTGTAAGGGTTCAACAGGGGTTTCAAGAGGGTGTTATCTAAGTTTGTAGGGGGTCACCCAATGATGGTCTCCGAAGTACGCGAAAGTTTGCTGACCAACAAAGGACGTGCGTTAGAGCCTGGTCATAGGAAAGGACAGGTGTGTTGCCACCAAGCAATTAGGGCTTTCATCAGCTCCTGTGGATAAGATCTACAAGCCGTCAAATTGTCTTGCACACAAAGGGCATACAGCAAGCAAATCCAAGCAAATTGCCACAGCACAGCATGTGCAAATATTTCGTAGGCGGAAAAAACCATTCGACCCTCCTGAGCGGGGTAAGCCATAGCCCACTCCGGTGCTGGAGATGCCTGTACTCTACTGAGCACCGTCCAGCTTGACATGGATTGGCAAATCTTTCGCCATCACTCCTCCTCCTTGTTGGAAGCAATGTCTCCCTCACAGCCTATGCGAAAAATGTTTTGCTATCAGTGCTCCTCAATCGCTGTTCGGGGTCGAGGCTGGCACAATCTGCTGCTTTTGGTGGCAGCAACGCATGGCCGACGACATGCATGTCTTTCGTTGCTTCTCGCTGCGACCACGGGGCTGTAGTGCCTGCTGGAAAGAGGGCCTAGGCCGAACACCTTCACTGCACGAACAAACTTGGGCAAGCGCACAGTTAACCTCGAGCCTTGTCGAAAATCGCCCGGATTCGGGGCATGTGAAACTGGTTGCTGATGATTGTCAGCCTAGCACAAACAAACTCAGCCCTCCTGCATTGCGTCTCTCTGCAGCTCCTTGCCTTCTCCAGCCGGCGATGTCTGTGTGAGTTGTCCTCCGTTTTGGCCAAGGTTTGAGAAGAGCTGAGCATGTGAAAGCAAACAAAACAGCACTCTTGCCGTGCAGTTTGAATCCTCAGCATGTAAGCATTTCCGATCCTCAGCCACAGCCAGGCTGGGAGACACACGCCCGTAGGATGGCAAGTGCAGCTGCAGCCATCTGCGAAGGCTCGGGCGTGTCTAACGACCAGCTCTCCTCAAATACGTCCTGACGCTTAGGCAGGAAGCTTAGAGGCTGCTCGATAGGTTTCCGTGCCTTAAGCCGAGCCGTTCCCGGGCCCCTTACATCTAATAGACTGGGACGGGCCGTGTCATCACCTTTCGAAAACCTTCTGCGAGTCGGACGGAGGATTCTGTTGGAGGTTTTGCAAGACATGTCGACACATCGTTGTGCTTTCAGGCATTCTAGTTGAGGCCAAACTTCCGTACAAGGCAGGGACTGGATTGAATTCCTGTCCTGCGGAGGAACGTTGAAGTCTCGTATCAAGCATCGTGCATTTGCCTGGCAGTATCTGCATGCTGCTTGCAGATTATGCAACAGCAGCATGTCCTAGCTTTAAAAATGGCTCGGCTCGGCAAAGGAGGCGCCTCGGCTTCCAACACCTGGAAACCGGAGTGCGGATCACGTGGCATGGGCCTCGAAGACAATGAATCTTTTTGTCGAGTTAATTCCCAGCAGGTGCTCAACTGAAGACAAGACTTATGTGGGGTGCCAGCTGACAACATCATCACCTCGGTGCTCGGTGCTGTTCCCGATTCGGCTCGTTTGTCTCAGTACAGCCGGGAGAGAATGGGCACCTGACAGCAGCCCTCTGACCGGATCTCACATAGGCGAAGTACAGGCTGGCGGCCTGCCCGAAAGGAGGGGCATATGAGGACGGGTGTCCCGCACAGTGTCTGAGGCCTCTTGCAGTCGCCGGCGAACCTGTGCGGAAGTGCGAGCAAGAGTTCGAGAAGCTCATTTCATGTGGAGCACCCACAGAGGTGGACTGCCCTCGGCAGTCAGGCCCCCGCCGGGCACCACCACCTGACATGCCGGTGGGTCGGCTTTCTCTGGCGCAGTGTCGCAGAAACGTGGCGCTTCGACAAGATGCGGGGAGGCATCTTCGGCCTTTTCCTGATCTAGTGCTGGTATCATTACAGTTCCCACACTCGGAAACTGATGACGAAGTGCCCAAACTTGGAAACCGGGCTCCGACGTCCGAAATCATCTTCAGAAGCAGAATCAGTGCACCACCAATGCTCCCATAAAGAAGCGGCCATTTCATCCTGCGGCCCCACATGACGATGTGAGTCTGACCGATCCACGTGTCTACCGCAAGGTGCCTAGTCGCGAAAGTCACTACCTGCTTGTAGGCCTGGGTACAGCGGCTCAAGGGGCTGCAGGGCGCTCGCTCCTCTCAGAGTCTCAGGCCTGCGCAGGATCCATCCAGCCAAATGTCGAGGCTCCGGGTTCTCCATATGATCAGTCCTGTATGATCCTATATGTCTTCGATGACCTCGCAGGTTCATCTGGCTGGTGGCTTGGGACGGAAGTCATGTCGTGAGGCTAGGGCTTCAATATGTTGAGTGTGAAGCGTCTGCGGGGTGGCTGTGTTGAGATACTTGGATATATACGTAGATATGGGTGGTCTTGTGTTCAGCTGCGCACGGCCAGGCCAGGCTCCCGGAACTGAGCGTCGCAACGTGCGTATTGTAACAGTGGAAGCAGCGGAGTCGATTTTCCTAGGCCACTCGGTGTGGCAAACCAGAGTCAAAGAGGCCGCTTAAAGATGGATCAGTGGGACCTGGGAGCAAAATGCACATCCATCAGGGCATACTACAAAACAGCTATAATTTGTAGTCGATCAAGAAACATGCCATACCTTCCACCACACTGAGGAGCCACTCAAGCTCCAAATCTGCCAGGTCATGGATATGCGGGCGGACCCGGCAGCTACGAAGGCCAGGCTCAAGAGAACTTGAGCTTGAGCGGTAAGCGCTCTCTGCAAAATTCAACACAAATTACCGGAAGCTCCAAACATTCAAAGAAAAAGCGCAGGCTTCATGATGTCGGCTTGGACAGTCTCTGGACGGCCAATCACCTTGGTTTTGCGGCATGCTTGAAAGGCTCAACGCAGCAAACCTTACCTTTGCATGCCATGCATTGCTGTGCCTCAATCGCAGACGCGTCACTTGCAAAAAGGCCTCCGCCCAGAGATGCCCAAGACTCAAGCACCGGCCACGGATAGGAAAGCATAATTCGCTTCGTCCGTATGGTTAAGCTGAGCTGGAGCTATCAGTGGGACAGCTGCCTTGTTTTTCTAGTTTTCCTATTACAGGCCGGCACAAACAGCCCTGCGACGGGTGGAGCCGAAGGCCCAGCGCCATGCGCTCAAAGGCTGCGGCTGGCATCAACAGCTCCGATCTTTGCAGTCGTGGCTTTGCCACCGCGAAAACAAAAAGGAGACAGTCAGCTTCATTTATGGAAAGCGAGGCATTCGAACGCATATAGCACCTGGCAATGCCCAGCACCGTCTTTAACAAATTACAACAGCAAGGCGATAGTACAGAAGATATCCCTGTGGTTCACTTAGTCCCGGACAAAACTGCATGCTCTGCGCAAGCCGCTAGGCGTACGACTCCTTCGGGTTGGCCTTGAGGACCTCCTCCTTCGGATAGATTTCATTGGCAATCTGACTTGCTGTTTGACTGGAGCATCGGAGTATGAAGCACGGGCAACCTCAGCATCTTTTTTGCACTTGGGGCTTGCAATATCATCCCAAGCGCCAGGGCCGGATTGACCGATGTCAGTCTGCCCTTGGAGTGCTTCCTCGATAGCCTGCAGCCCGAACGGCAAATGCACACACAACTATCGACATCTCTGACCGTCTGCAAGCTTATCAAGCTTGCCTGCTGAAGTCGAAAGCCGAAGTCACCAGAGTATCTGCCACATTGACAAATATGAGAAATGACGGCGGCAACTGCACTGGAAGACCTCTGCGCTCGTTCGCTGTTCTGCCGCAAAGCTTCTTGATGAGCTTCGTAGTGGCCTGTGCAGGCTCAGTTGGATTGCGGTTCGTCAGAGATGCTTGCTCAAGCTAGTCGAAAGCATTTGTCAGAGATGCCTGGGCAAAGTTGGTTGCAAACTGACAGGACCTTAAGCATCGGGAGCGATTCTCTGAAGCTCTCAGGTGACTGTAAGACTTGGCCGAACGAATTGCACCTCATCGATATCTGTGCTCTGGAGGACGACCATGCCTGCCTGACTGGAGATCTTCAGGTGGCCGCTCAAAAGATGCAACTGAGGAACATTCATCCAAGCTGCAACATCGAAGAAGTCGCCGATGTTCGGACCTCTGCATGAGACTGTGCATCGTATGTCACGGCAAGTACGCAAGGCATGTTGGGGAGCCGGCAGCCCCAGTAAACGGGCATGGACTGCGTGAGCTGCGATGTCGACCAGGGCAAGCACAGTGTGACGAGACGAGCAAGCGGATGGATTTTTGCAGCGTCCGAGCGGCCAAGGCATCCAGAAGCTTCTCAGAAAAGTAGTTCTCATGCCTGGAGTTCTCGATGACCTGGCCAAACAAAAGGAAACACATCATGCCTGAGTCATGGTAAACAGTCTAGAGAAACCTTTGACAGCCTTTCTCCCAAGTGAAACCTGAAGAAGGACGTGGAAGGACTGGCTTCTGATAACTGTACGACCATCTTTGGCTTATGATAACTGTACGACCATCTTTCCCCGGCGCTTGCTTCGCTACTTGCCTGCTACTTGCAAAGCACTTCACAACCCATGATTACCTTGCTGTGGTCGTGTACCCCCTTCCCTGGCCAACCGTGTGGCACCAGCACGAACTGGTTGAAGAACTGGATGTTGCGCTCATCACGACTTATGCCTCCTCCCTGGAGGAACTCGAGCGGCACCTCGCAAGGGACAGTTTAAAGTGTCTCTTGTGTCTGGCACAATGTTTCGCACGCTGTCTTCTCCTTCCAAGACATGCTTTCGTCACCGTGCCTCGCACACGCTTTGGAGTTGCTCCCGAGCCTTCCAAAGTCATCGAAAGCAGAATCGGAAACCAGGAAGAACCGGTCGCCGAGCCTCCCAGATCCGGTGACGCAGACGGTGTCCGGTCGTTTGGCTTTTGCTCCCTGAAGAGCAAAACCACAAGGAGCGGGAGACAGCGGGAGCGGGCCGCGGGGCCTCGGAGAAATCCCAGGCCAGGCTTCTTCGAAAGAAACCGAGGCCACTCTGCCTTCACGGAAGTTCTCGATTCACCTTCTTCCCCTTCCTCCTTGGCTCTTGAGCCCAAGGATGCGGCTGGCAGGAGCCAGGGAGTAGCAGGCACGAAGAAGCGGGACTGCCGGAGTTCCTAAGCCACCAGACATCACCAGACTGCAAGGGACAGCCAAGCGATCTTCAGCCCGTGGCAAGATGCTGCTGTTGCCAAGTCAGAACCAGGTCAAATCCCTGTCCAGCTCTAGTCACTTGAGCTCGGATCTCGGAGAGTCTGAACACATCCCAGCCTCTAACTGCAACTGCTTGACATCAGGCGGCTCCTGCACGATGAGAACCTGCCGACATCGAACCACAGATTTGTTCTCAACGCTTTCACTCGCCTCTCTTAGCAAGCTGCACTACGGCGATTCACGCGAAGCTCAGCAGGGACAGCAGACTCAGTTGCAGAGATTCTGAGGACGCAGGCGAGCTCCTCCGTGTTCGGTTGGACAGCGTTCTCGCAGAGTACCGGCATGCTCTTTCGGGGGTGGGTCTGCCATGACAGGCCTCTGCTACTCCAGCTGCGGGTCCAAAGACGATGCTCGCTTCAGGACATCTCCAGTGCTAAAGTCAAAATCGTCTTCGGCAAGCTGCATGTGTGCAGCAGCTTGAATCAGAACCGAGGCCAAAGCATCAGCCAGGTCATTCATCGATTCTTTTGAATCCTGCTCCGCGGCTTTTGCGACCTTTTCGCTTGCTCGAACCAGGCCTCGTGCTAACTCTGCATGCGTCAGGTCGTCCCAAGACTCTCCCAACTTGATGCGTCGTCCTGCCATCCTGTCACGGAGATCTGTGAAGGACCCACCGCTGCTGGCTGGCACGAACAAGGATGTAGTTATGCCAATGCTCTTGCTGCGGTCGATGTTCTGCAGAGGTAACCACTCCACTTGAGCAGTTCCTTGAACGCCGGCCGAATGGACCAGGGCTACCTCATGCTCTGCCTCGTAGGTGCTCATAAGGACAAGCTTTAGAGCATTGGCCGAGATCTGATCATCTACCTGAGAAATCAACAGCGGAGTGCTGCATTCGAAAGGGAGGGACTGGAAGCCAGTGAGCTCGTAAGCATCTCCCACAGCCAATCGTGGAAGCATATCCACACCCAGGGCGGCCAGTGAAGGCTCCACGAAGCTGACACCGGGCAGTACTTCGACTCTCACACCTTCATCGGCACTTCTTTGTCGAATCATCTTCGTAGTTGTTTCGCCCACGCACGGATCGCCGGGCACTGCATAGACAACTTCACCGTGCTCTTTTGCTAGCTCCAAGATAGTGTCCGAAATGTTGCTGTACAACCCCTCGAACGTGTCAGCTTCCTCATAATACTGATCAAAGGTTGTGAGAGTCACAGATGCTGGGAGTGACTCCAGGACGGGATGCTTCGCAAAGCGTGCGTACAACCGCTGACAGTTGCAAAGCTGGCTCCACACGCCTTTCGTCAAGTGCTCCGGGTCTCCGGGGCCGAGGCCAGCGATGAGGACTCGCGGCGTTATGCACGCTGGCGCTGGCCGGGCAAGTGCACAACCAAGGCATAGCACTGCCGCGCAGCACTTGTAGTGTCTGCGGGGGTTTTGGTGATTGGAGGCAGGCATGCAACCACGACATGCTTGGGCTTGGGCCATCTTGACTGCGTCGAAAATACCAAGTCGTTTGCGTACCGCACAGCCTTATATCACGTGCTCCCAAAGCCCATGTGCACCTTCAGCGTGGACTTGGACTTTGCAGGCCGAAGTCTGAGGTCCACGTCGAGCCAAACTTCAGCCTCTCCGCTTGTGAAGCGCCGTAGCACCCCGTAACGCCGTAGCCAAACTAAGCCACTCTAAGCCGGTGACTGCGCGACTTAGCCGAATGGAAAGGACGCCGCAGTTGGCTAGATCCTTCGCAGCGTCTGTCTAGAGGCTAGTGACACTTGGGAGGAAACTTGAGCGGAGAAGCCGTGCCTCTTGCAGCTGCAGATCCTGCTGTCCCAAATGTCCGGCAAGAACAGATAGAGCTTCACTGGCACAGTCAGCACACGTTTCAACTGTAGTGAGCACTCACAGGAACCAGCAAACATCTACGCTCATCTACGCTCGCACTTCTGCGCCTGTGAGCGAGGCTCTGATGCACCGTCGCCAACATTGGCCGAAATATGCCGAAATTACTTTCAGCTCTTAGATGCACGAGTGAACAAAGATGATATCGCGTTTGGTGAACTTGCTGCTGGGCATCTCCGCATTGAATATAGTCATGAACTTCCTGCTGGGTGTCGATGTGCTGGAAAAGCTGGATCTGGAGCCACGTCGACAAAGGCTTCAAAACAAACACACGCACACACAGACACACACACACACACACGCACACACACACACAGACACACACACACACATAGACACACAGACACACAGACACACACACACACACAGAC
>CAJNJA010019382.1:0-10251 GCA_905231915.1 Symbiodinium necroappetens
TCTCTCTCTCTAGCTCTAGCTCTATCTCTGTCTCTCTGGTTCCCCTTTTGTCTGGCTCTAGTCCGACATCTGAACCTTGCAAGTTCTCTGGGCCATCTTGTTCTAACTTCCAATCATTCCCTGGTCTATGCTCACAAAAATCAGGCTCAGAGCATTGCTTGAAGAAAGAGTAAGAGAGAGAGAGCGAGAGAGAGAGAGAGAGAGAGAGAGACAGAGAGAGAGGCAAAGGTGTTTGAAGTCCTGCAAATGTACCCCAAGCACGAGGGTTGGAAGCCGGAACTAAAGTAGGTAGCAGAGAGACAAGAGCCATATAGAAGAAAGAGATAGAGAGAGCGAGAGAGAGACCAGGAGAGAGGAAGATAACGAGAAGCATTGAAAGCAGTGAGGCATAGACATACCAAGGCACATGATCCAGGAGCACGGTGGTCCACAGTTCCTGGCTGAACGGCTAGCCATGATAGCTGCGAAGCTTTGTGCAGAAGCATAGTACGTACTGTTCATGCTGTTGGGGCAGCTTATCACTTAATATCTTTTCTAGGCCATTTGACACAGGTTTTGGGGTCTTTATACCAGGTATAGTCCTTCTGTGTTTTCGGATAAGCCAAGAAACTAAGCGTGAACCAGCGTGCCCTGCGAGATATTCGGCGTGAAACGCCGGGTAAAAAGCGTGAACCGCGTGAATTCCTGAAATTCGCTGCTCTGAGCTGCTGGATGCTTCATGAAGAGGCATTCTAGCATAATTCAAGACTAGTTCTGTGTGGTCTGAGGTATTACATGCTCAGCCCTGAAATTACACTGTCATTGAGCTACAAGATGACGCCGCCAAATATTGATGGATCGGCCGAATCATGTTCTAATCCTTCAACAATCCAGAAACAGTGACGCTTGTAAATTGCCCTAGGTCTGGGTCGGGATGTTCATGCACTAGTTCTGCAATTGCAATAGCACACACTGTGCAGCTCATCAAGCATGGATGGTCACTGTGTTGCATCTATGCGAGCTCGGTTTGATCAAGGATCCTAAGGCCCACGTGGTTTTGTCACGATGGCACCGGCCCACAGCAAGGCTGGAAGTTCGGTTTCCAGTGCTTCATCCAGCAAGGAGCGAAGCCTGAAGCTTAAGGGTGCCCTTGCAAGAGGGAATGCCCTGAGGAAGCTCAAGAAAGACCCTCAGGATACCAACATATCCTTGGAGACACCCCTGCTACCCGACAACAATGAGATCACGCTGGGTTCGTTGATGACCTCCGAAAACCTCAGCTACGCTCAAGCCATTGAAGTCTTTCTTCAGTTTGAACACGAGAATGAGCAAGCAAAGAATGCGGAGCCTGAGGAGCATGAGGAGCTTGAGCTGCCAGCTGCAGCGAAGAAGCCGAAGGCCAAGGCAGCACCGCCAAAGGATCCCAAAAAGGATGAAGAAACCCCGGCCAGCAAGCGCAAGAGCCAGACCCCCAATGAGAAGCCGACAAGCAAAAAGAGCAAGAGCGCCACAACCGAAGCCCCAGTGGAGGCATCGACACCTGACTGTGAGAAGCCACCATGCAAAAAAGGCAACACCTCCAAAGCCGAAGCCCCAGCAGAGGCATCGACAGCTTGCAAGAAGCCAGCAGGAAAGAAAAGCAAGAGCACCGAAGCCGAAGCCCCAGCAGAGCCATCGACAACTCGCAAGGAGAAGCCAACAAGCAAGAAAAGCAAGAGCACCCCACCCCCATCGGAGCCGACGCCCACAGACCCAAGTGAGATGGGGAAGAAGGGGAAGAAGAACATGAAGAAGAATCCCGAGCCTACAGCTCCTGAACAAGAAGATGAGGCACCCGAAGACGCTGAACACCCGGAAGCAGCAGCTGAACCCGAAGCCCCAGCCCCAGCTGTGACTACCAAGAAGCTGAAGAAGAAGAAGAAAGCAGCAGCAGCAGCAGCAGCAGCAGCAGCAGCAGCAGCAGCAGCAACAGCAGAAGGTGACAGCTCAGGTGTTACAAACAAAAGGCCAGCCACGGGAACCAACGCACCAGCCTCGAAGATCAGGAAGCTCAAGGCAATTGAGGATTTGGCTTCAGCCGAGGCAGCAGCAGACCAAGACGATGCAGGGGACAAGCAGTTGGATGATGGTCTTGATGAGATGATTAAGTGCATCGATGAGAAAGATGCGGCCCCTGGAACCCCACCGATCAAAAAGAACCGCCGCCACAGCACGAAACGCCCAGCCACCCCGAGCGCGGCACCGAATGCAAGTGACGCTGAGGCCGGTGATGATGGTGATGCTGTTGATGGAGAGGCTCTAGAGGAGCCGTGGTCACAGGATCGGCAGCCGGATGATCCGGCGATGCTGAAGACGGGCTGGTAACTTGTTTTCAAGTACGCATCCAATAATAGTACTGCCCCAATCATAAACCACAAGAGAAGCTGAATTACGACTCCGGGCTTCAATCTAAGTTGATGGGTTCAGGACTAATCCAATTTGTGGGCTTCCAACACTTACTTGACTGTGTGAGTTTTCTTTACTGGAGTTGCAATGCATCTGCAGTATTCAGTCTGCAATTATTGTACGGTCATGTCATATATACATCGATGTCGATAACCGAACAAGCTAGTACTATGACTGCCGACCATGAAAGGGTACCCAAGTGGAAAACAAAGGTCTTGCCTCAGCCTCGAGCTGGGCGAGAAGCAGATCGACAGCAGCAACCCGCCAGTGGACAACGCGAGCACGATCGTCAATGACAATGCCTCGGTTACCGAGCTGATCGAGTCGCTGTTTGGTTGCACTCAGATCATACACATGCACATGCACATGTATGTGTCTAAGTTTATAAACACCTATGTTAAGCGTTTAGCTTTCTACAACCACAACAACAAACAAACACACGTACAAACATACGTACATACACACATACATACATACATACATGCATACATACATACATGCATACATACATACATACATACATACATAACATAACATAGCATATACCCGAGGAAATGAATGCATGCAAGTCAGTGCATCAGTTGCATGTATTGAAATCAGACACACACATACATAACACATACATACATGAATATACATACATTCATCCATATACATACATACATGCTTGCATACACACATGCTTACATACATACGTACATACATACATACATACATACATACATACATACACGCATGTGCATGTTCATGCATTACTTATATGATCGATGTGACATGATGGGATTCGTGTTGGTTTGCTCTTGATGATGTGGCTGTTGCTATTGGTGTCGGTGGTGGTGTTGCTGGTGTTGCTGGTTTTGTTGTTGTTGTTGTTATCGTGGTTGCTGTTGTCGCTGTTGTTGTGGTTGTGATTGTTGTTGTGGTTGGTGTCGTTGCTGCTGATGTTGTGCTTTTGTTGGCTCAGGGTGTATGTTTTGCAAGCAGGAAGGTCAACAGTGGGTATGCTTCATCAATGCTTTGTGCGTGTTTTGTGCAGGAAGGCAGCCCAACGCTCTTAACCCCAAGCCTTATGGTTTTAGGTTTCTGTGTTTAGAAGCTTTAGGGCTTATGGCTCATGCTTAGGGACCAGAAATTATGGGTGTTAAGGTCTGGCTTGGTGGGGTTTTGAGTCTTGAGTTGCAGGGGTTTAGTACAGCTTTGGGGTTTAGGCATTAAGTACGAAGTATACAGAGGTTTCGGGGAGGGGGGGGGGTAGGGATACTCCGACATCCCCTGTAATGTAAGTTACAACGCATGCATGAACATAGGATTGTTCCCTCAAGGGCAAGGCTCCGAAATGACTCTGAACTCTCCACAAAACCCTCTGCCCTGTCTTCCTACAAGAACCTATGTGAGATGCATACTTACCTGCTTACATCTATAAATGGGTGTCCCACTGAAACCACCTGAACACCTATCGACCAGTCTTGGGCTTCTAGAACCAAGGTTGGGGGCATCGGCTTCGCAGGTCAGCTCTAACAAGGATTATGGGCACCTCCTAGCCATGGTCGGGCAGTTGCAAGCGCAACTGCAGAAGCAGCAGGCGGAGAAGCGGCAGGCAGCGAAGCCTGCTGAGGATTTGGAAGGTGTAGCTTTAGATGAGGAGCAGGAAGCTCAAGCAGATGCCGAGCAGATTCTGAATGCACAATCAGAGGTTAGTGCCGAATCAGACAAGAAGAAGGCGGCCGGTTCCAAAGAGGCTGCCCTGCAACGCCTCCGTTCAACCCACAACGATGCTGCCCCTGCTACCGCTGCTGCTGCCAGCATGCATGCACTGCCTGCTCCCCCCCCTTCGGCTGCTCCCTCTTCGGCTGCTGCCCCTTCGGATGCTCCCCCTTCGGATGCTTCCCCGCCTGAAGTCAACTCGAAGACCCACAAGAAGGAGTACATGAGACTGGTGCCTTGGATTGCAGGATGTACTGTACAGGTTGTAGCCATGCACAGCTGGATCGCATCGTTTTTTTTTTTAAGGGCCGGCTCATGAACAATGGCACGATCACTGCAAGCACCTATCCGAGTATGCATGCCCTGGCAAATGGGACTACGAAGGAGTGGAAGCTTTAACATAATCTTGTCATGTTCTGCTGCACCTAGTTATTCTATCTCTGTTGGTGAGGAGCGGGCCGAACTCCTTCGCCGGTGGGTGCAGAGTAAAGAGAACGTCCAGGCATGTGAATGCTTGATCAAGGCCACGCGCCGGTCAAGTTTGCAAGGCCAGCGAGTGGTTCAGTTAGTTGCCGTGAAAGACATGGGCAAACCACCCTTCAACTTCAGTGAGTTCCTCGGCAACAATTGTAGCGTTACTACTGTGTGCTTTCGGTTACCGCTTGGCTCTGCCTGCACATCAGCTTGCTAAGACGCAAAATCTCGTATATCATTGCAAACCAGCAAGGCATCGAAGCTGCCAGGCTCATATATGGCAGTGTGTGATCAATAGTTATTGGAGATCTTTGCTTCCTATCCATATTGAGGACAGGGATGCCCCTGGCATCGTGGAAGAGACAAAGTACTGGGTGACCACTGCCGAGACTCGCACAGACACCCTGGACATCTCGCTACCTAGCTGGCATATATAATGTGTTGGAGCATCATGAGCAAGGCTTTCCGGTCTTGACAACGTGTAGCCAAGGCAGGAGCATTCCATGACGGTGAATGCCACGGCCTCCCCGGATGATATCTACAATATCATGAATGGCCCCGTTGATCCTTCCCTCCTTGCACGCCCCAAGGCCAGTGCAGGTCCGACACCGCTGTCAGGAGACGTCTTGCGTGCATATGATGGGTTCAGGGCAGGCCTCGAGAAGGCAGGAGGTGTTGAATCCTCAGCCCCTGCCGGTGCCTTGCTCTCATCTAGGACTAGTTTTTTTTCTCGTTTCAAGGTAGCAACCAGTGAGATGATTGGTGCAAATGAGGGTCGAGGTAAAACCCTATGTTGTGTTACCCTTCTGTCGCCCACTTTGTGCCCACGTAAAATTCACCTTAAATCCCGAATCTTATAAAGCCCAATATATTAAGCATTTACAAACCCAACCCCAATGCTTATACTTGTACTCCCAGAGTGTATACCCACCTAATTGTAAACTCCAGGAACATGAAGCACCTAATCGAATGAAAGCTCATATATGTTCGACCCTAAACCCGAACCTTTAAGCTTTCCACCCAGCAACAAAAACCCGACAACCCCACAAAATGAAGATACCTAGCCCAACCCAGGATAGCTCAAAACTCCATACTCATATGTAAGACTACCGCAGATCCTTCGCCCTCAACCCATAACTCTCAGGCAGAGGAGGAGCCCGGAGTGTGGCATCCAGGCGCACGAACAGAACGGCCGGCAGCAGGGCAGGGCAGAAGCTGCCGCTCAACGAGGAAACCTTTCGTTCGGATGATGAGAAGCATGATCGCTGGAGTCACCTACTTGCATATAATGGCTCAACATGTTGTGCACTCTCTTGAAAGTGAAAGCTGATGAAGCTGATGGGGCAGATATAAGTGTAATTATTTCAGGTGCTGAGATGAAGAAGGAGATTTCGACCATCTCTGGAATCCTCCTGGATCTGCCGGACGATGACCCGCTGAAGGAGGATTTGGGCAACAGCCAGGCAAAGCTGACCAAGCTGGCCAGGAAGCATCTCGGCTCTGTGCCGCAGCAAGTCTAGAAGTCTACTACTTTCGTACATTATCATAATTTTGGATGTCATTGTCATGAGGTTCAAGACCGCTACGACGAGCGAGGCGATGGACCCCCTGTGTCACAGGATCTGGGACACTGCCCCTGGCTTGCAATAGAACTAACATGAATACAAATCCAAGTTATCCCTAAGCAGAAATGCCTAACGCCAGTGCACCTTAATGGCGCCACTCAATCTACCCCTAATCTTCCTAAACCTGTAGCCTTAATAACCCTCAACACCGAAAACCTCAAACAGCCCTTCACCGTTATCAACAAGCATTTAAATCCGACCGAAAACACAGTTGTTTCCATGGTATCCGAGCAATCGGGTTCAACCCAATAATCAATACCCCCACATGGTTACTTTACTCCTAGGGTTTGGGTTATTATCTATGACAGGCTGGGAGGTTAAAAGCCCTAAGCGAAGATAAGCAGCTCAGCTGTTGCTAAGTATCCTATGTTGGCCCTGAATTGATCCCTAAACCCTAAACCCTAAACCGATCCCCCATATCCGAGGTCACCGAGCTGAAGATTTTAAAGGGCAAGGCCAAAGGCCTTATTGCCGAGCTCAAGAAGAAAGGGTGATGTGGCAGCATGTGCATTGACATAGCGGCCATGACAATGTGAGCTAGCATGCCGATGCTAGTTTTGATAATGTCACACTAGCTGCATGTCCTCATATGCAAATACTTCATTGCATCTTTGATTCAATGAGTGTGTGATGTACGTGGCCTGGCCTATGTGCATCTGCCTGGGTACCTTCCGTTCTCTGCTGCTCAGGCAGTGAGAGAAGCTAACCACGGCAATGAACATGCTGTGCTTTTGCGAAGAAGGGGCACCTCAGACCCTGCATGGTGCTCACTACCACGGCAATATGCTGTGCTTCAGATTTGCTCAAGGGGCACCTTAGACCCTGGTGCTCAGAGAGTGTTCCAAGCTTGGGGGAAACCAATCGCGATTCCTGCTGTCTCGGAAAATATATATGAGTCTTGCGTAGACAGCCGCTTCGAAGCCTATATGATACCCCTCGATTTGACAATGAACTTCGCTTGCGCAGACGTGGAGCCAGCTTCGTCGTCGAGGAGGTTGACCACGCAGTTGGACAAGCGGAGCCTGGTTAGCAATGGGTTGTGATTCCTATGTCTAGCTAGGGGCTGTGGCCTGCCACTTGGGGTTGGGGTTGTGTTTTCCTCCGTTCATGCATAACGACTTAAATAGTGTTTTTCCTCGAGCAGTTCATGTTCATCGACTCCCAATGAACCCTAGCTGAAACGAGCTAAGGCTTGCTGTAGCTGTTTGTGAAGGACAATCCTCCATCACCCTTGGGTGTGAGCTTGGTGCCATGGCTAAAACTTATTGTAGAAAGGTTTCGAGCCTATTCTGTAGGGTATGTTGCAGGTGTCATGCCCCTGTGTAAACCTTCGGAGGTGATATCTATGGTAGCAATGCCCTGGCTGGTTTTGAGTCGCGGGCTCTGCGGGAAAACGAATTCCATCAAAGAATCAGAGCTCTGGGTGTTGCTCATCAGTTCGATGTGTCGTGGAAGAACATACCGGTGCTGAAAGAGACACCTGGGGAAGCTGATTTTATGGCTATCGAGCCCTGGCCTGTGATTCTGCCCAGCACCATTGCCTCCTACCAGCATTACGGGGCTCCTATGGAGATACCATTTATGTAGATAGAGTGTACTATACCTACTTACTAGGCTTCTGTGCTGGAACAGTTCCTATGCGCAGACATTCTTAAGTAGCTGAAACTGCAAAACCACATCAATAAGCCCGAATGCCAGGTTAGAACGCTGCTATCCACTGGATATTCATCCGCTTTTGGGCCTTTGGAACACCTGGAGCAGTATTGGGCAAAAATGGCCGGGCAGCTGCAGTCGCCACCTCCGGCATCGAAGTGGGAGACCACCATTCCTTACTGTTTGTGGGGGGATGAGGGAACCATCAAGAATTCTACATCATGGATGCTTGGAACTCTGTGGCTAGTCGAAGTCTAACAGCGGAATAAACCTTTCCCGATCTTATCGAGATTGTCTTAGTTGCAGGTATTTCCACTTGTGCTTTTTGGTATGTCTGTTTCCTAGCCAAGGATGTTCGACTTGTCGCCATACCGGACCAACAGCAAGGCTTCAAGATATCTCATGTATTCGCTTCCAACCTATGCCTACTGGTTTGAGGAACCAGATCACATCAATGTCACATTGCAAGCAATACTACAAGTACTGGTTGATGATTTGAACAAACTGGCCACCTCTGGATTGCAGATTGGGGACAAAGTTTCTTGATGCGGCTCCTGCAGGATGTTATAAGCTCTCCAGTAAGAACATAAACATATGCAAACAAACAAGTTTATGTGTTTGTGTGTATATACGTATGTACCCGCATCTATCTATATCTATATCTACATCTATATATACCTATACCTATGTAAGCTGTACCTATACCTATACCTATGCCCTATACTGTTATACCCTTTATACCCTACATCTACCCTATACCGTATACCCTAGACCTATACCTTTACCCATACCTAGTAAACCTAACCGGAGGTCGATGGTTGGTTCGGTATTGCGCTGTTAATGGCTCAGGTTTTCCATTTCCACTGTGTGGCCTACAAAGGTGATATGAAATACCTTGTCCAATCCTTGAATTTGCAGCGACATGCTACGCGGGAGGAGGCCAGCAAACCCGTTACAACCAACTCCCTCCATAGGTTTGGCCCAGTGAGCTTTTAAACCTAATGCACCTAGGCCATAGGAGCATAAGATTTGGGACCTTTGGGCTATCTTTAAGGCTCCTGCTACTTGTACATGCTGGTGCCTGCATATTGGCCCTGTTCAGATTTGCTTCCGATGTGCTGCCACCAAAGGCAACCATGACTTTGCTTGCTGCTACACTGATGTAAGTGACAGTGCGGCATGGAGGCATCAAAGGATTGGTCCGATGTGGAACGTAGCTCCAGCAATGTCTGAGCTGATTGGTTTTTCTGACAAGCTCATCGCTCTGGATTTACTGCATGTATTTCATTTAGGGGTGGCCCGTGATCTCTGTGGAACTGGCTTCAAGCTTCTATGCAAGAACCGTGATGTTTATTCGGGCACCAGGATTGAAAAACGTCTGGTGCAACTCATGACAGACCTCAAACTCTGGTGCAAAAGACATGGTCAAGTGCTCAGCTTGACCAAAATCAACAAAGATACGATCAACTGGAAATCAGGAGAATGTCCGGAACTTCGAGCGAAGGGGGCAGACACCATGCTGTGCTTGCGCTTCTTATGTGACAAATTGCAACAGGTACGACTGGCAAAGTACGAAGGCCTTGTTGCTTGCACTTGGGCTGCTGTGCAATTCATTGGGGTTCTTACTCATGCTTCGCTTTTTATGACTGACTCGGAGTGCAGCACAGCCGCGGCGACTGGCCGTTTGTTTGTGCGATCATATATATCACTGGCTGCTGAAAGCTTGGAGGCCCAGGACTATTACTTCAAATGCCGTCCAAAACTGCATCATTTGCTACACATCATCGAAGATATCGGGCCCGCTGGGGGATGTCGCAATCCATTTTCCAACGCTACGTTTGTAGACGAAGACTTTGTCAAGCAGACATTGATCGTAAAGCGCCGGGTTTCTTACAGGAAAGCCTCCCTGAATGTGCTCAAGAGATTCTGTGTTATCAATAAAACAGCTTTGGACAAGCTAGCTTGCAGCTGAGTCTCCCCGATCGCAGAAAATAGATGGCCGGATCTCTGCTGCAGGGCTGCGGCTCTGCTGGGGCTGAAACGGGGATGCTGTCATTGTGGTTGCATTTCCGTTTGTTTTTGTGATCGTGTGGAACTTGCAATTTGCAAGCTTGAAGGCCTCCATGTGGACCAGTACCAGGTTGATTTTATATGGTTTGGACTCGGGGTTCTTGGTTAAGTAGCTGATACCGGTATTAGGTTAGCTAGGAAGTTAGACTATTATCGGGCTCTGCAAGCACAAGAACCCAAACAGTAATAACCATAAATCCCTACCCAACCCTATACTCCTTAACAATCACTGGCTCAAACCCTAAACCCTATATGTTGGCTCAAGCCCTAAACCCTATACTCCTTAACAATCACTGGCTCA
>CAJNJA010019384.1:0-10251 GCA_905231915.1 Symbiodinium necroappetens
CCCCCAAAAAAAAAAGTAGGTAAAATGAATGGCCCATGACCCTTAAAAGGGTTATTTTACATACTTTAGGGGTCCAGGTTAGGGTTTTAGGGTTGTTGAGCCCTTCGGGTTTCGGATGTGAGGTCAAGGGTTGAGCGTTCAGGGTTTTAGGGGTTGGGGTTTTTGTGGGTTTAAGGAACTTCTCTTGAGGAAGTCAAAGAGGATCATGGGGTTTTCATTAAGGCTTCCGTAGTTGCGTTTACAGTGCTCAGATATTTTTTGCAAGGGTTGTAAAGCTTTCAAGATTTGTGAGTCTTATTGGATTGTACGCGGCTCTCAGCGGGCTAGCAAAGGGTTTGTTCAAGCGTTTGTGGCTTCTTGGGGCTTTGGGTTCCGGGTCGGGGCTTTTTGGCTCAGGCTGCTTGTCTAACGAGGCCATGCGCTTTTCACAACCAAAAGGCTCAGAAGCCACTTCCACACACTGTCTGACCCGGATGTAAGTAAAGCCTGTTTGGCTTACCTTGATTTTGATCTACTTGCACCCCCAGGTGGAGAAAGCTATCCGTCTGGAGGACTTTTTCTGAAACTCCATGAAAGACCCTGGCATTCGCGGGTGCCCCGTTTTTGTAATCGACATCAAGGTTTTGGGCGAGGTGTTAAAGTTTCCCTTTTCGTGGCTTCAATCCTACTTCCTGGAGCCCTTACGGTGCCTTGCAGACCCTAAACCCCCTAAACTCTAAACCCTTAAACCCTAAACCCTAAACCCTCCCCTTATTGAACATGGCAGGAGTGGGCTTCGGCGTTGATTCTTCTGTCTGGCCTTCAGCGCTCCGGCGCCTCCTTGGACAAGGCGCCTGCTCTGCTGTCTTTCTGCTGTCGGTTTAGGGTTTTAGGGTTTTAGGGTTTAGGGTTTAGGGTTTAGGGTGTTATTGGTGGGAGGGGGAGGGAGTTGGAGCCCATGAAACAGCCTCTGTTGAGGGTTTCTTGATGCTTTTTCCTATTTGTCGGGTCTTCTGGGGTGCTAGGCTTTATATGGCTTGAGTAGGGTTTCGTATAGCGCTTTGTGGGGTTTAAGGTTGAGGGCTTTAGGCTTTGGCGTCCAGGCGTTGAAAGTTTTGGTGGTTTAGGGTCCTGCGTGCTTTGTATCTAGAACCCTTTTGTTCGACTTGTTGTCGTTCTTTTGCTACTCTCTTCTCCGGTGCGTGCTCTGTGCTATCTTTATTTAATGAGGCTTCAAGGTTTGAAGTTTAGCCTCAGCCCAAAATCCTGAGCGCCTCTAGTCCTTCTGGTTTCTCAGCCACATGGACAGTAGCCATTTCAACCCCAAGGCCCTCCTGCACCCTAAACCCTAAACCCTGCTAAAACCCTTGAAGCCTCGAGCCATGAGAAGCCCTAAGCATCCAAACCTAAACCCAAAACCCATCGAACCTCCCGCAGGATGTGTTGAAAACAAGCCTGACGCGCTGTCTTAAGCCGGCATGTCCTCCAGAGACAGCCCGTACGGAAGCAAAGAACAAGCCTATAAATAGCCATGTAATATAATATCCTTTATCCACTTGCAAGCCTTCATCTGTATCACACAAGCCTTTTCTCGAAACGCCTGCTAGCATCCTTTCAACGAGATCCCTACTACTACCCTTACCCAAGCCTCACAGATCGAGCGCAGGCTATACCCTAAACCCTGATCCGAACAACATCTGTGAACTCCCTACACAAACCAGCGAAGCCATTATGAAAAAGCCCTTATAATAATAACCCAAAGCGACCTTCTAAAGGCCCCAAGAATAACCTAAATGCCCTAAACCCTAAACCCTAAATCCTAAGCCCAACCTATATGCCCTAAAAGCTTAAACCCTGAAACCATCAAAAAGCCACTACAAACCGAAAGCTCCTCGCCTTTGAGGTCAGCTTCGCCGCAGCTCTCGGAGTCTGTGGCCGAGGCTCTTTGCAGCGTCCGATGTATCCGTCTCTGTGGTAGTCGTAGTCGTAGTCGTAGTCGTAGTCGTAGTCGTCGTAGTAGTAGTAGTAGTAGTAGTAGGAGGAGGAGGAGGAGGAGGAATGAAGAAGGAGTAGAAGACGGAGTACAAGAAGAAGAAGAGGTAGTAGTGGGAGTAGGAGCTATGGCCCTAGTGGCGTCCTATGTAGTATACATTGTACTTCTTAGGGCTAGTCTTCGACTCAGCCGGTTCTTTTGGGGTTCAATAGGATTTAGGGCTTGGGCCTCTAGAGGCCTTCCATGCGTCTGTTTTACGGCTTCTTAGAAGTTAGAGGTTTAGAGTTTAGGGTCTAGGGTGCAGGAAGTTTAGGGTTATAAGAGCATCACTCTGTGGTTTTTGCAAGATGTGCTTCAACTGTGACAGGGGGGTCTTTTGATGTTTGGAAGTGTTTAGGGTTTGGGGCTGTGTAGGGTTCTTGCTAGGGTGTTATCAGGCTCTTAGTGCAAGGTTTTAGTTGGGCTGTCGTAGGGTGCTACAGGGTTTCAGAGGGTTTAGGGCTTACGGTTCTATGGGGTTTTCCCTATGGTGTTTCTTTTGCCTGCGTAGGGTTTGAAAGGGGTGGTTTGTCTGTTCTTGGGGTTACTTGCTAGGGTGTTTATAGGGCTGTTTGTAGGTTGTTTCTATTCTCTGTAGGGCTATTCTAAGGTGCTTTGTGGGCATTGTGTAGCGCTTTACTTGTACTGCAGGGTTCTGTAGGTGACAGGGTACAGAGTCTAGGTCCCCGAGTGGTACCCGTTGGCCCTTTTCATTTTAGGGCCCCTTATTTAAACCGAATAGTAGGAAAAAGGGTACCCTTATTATAAAGAGGCTACTCAGGAACCAAGGAGTGTGGGGCTTTTCGGTAAGGTTTTTCTCTGGCTCAAGGAGCCCAGGCCCTTGCAACGTTATGGAGTCTTCGTCCGCAAAGTCTTGACTCACATATGGGGCTTGCAAGCTAGGTTTCGGGGGTTGTTGGATTTAGAGGCTCATAAACCCTAAAATCCCGAAACCCTAAACCCCGAAACCCTAAACGCCTAAATCCCTAAACCCCAAAACCCTAAACCCTAAACCTGAGGCTTAGAGTGGAGCTTGGTCTTGCAGGGCTTGAAGTCAGGCAAGCGTCAGGGTCGGCCTTCATACTTTCGTCTGGGCAGTCGCCCCATCTACCCCTTCGGCCCGGTTGACAGTGATGTTCAAAACAAGCGCGTCATCCTGCGGTATATTCTATATCCCTAAACTTAAACCCTAAACCCTAAACCCTAAACCCTTAAACCCTAAACCCAAAATATTATATATGCACAGGCACCTAACCCTTAGCGGCTGCAATGCCCGAGCTCACTTTGAAGCTTCATGGAAAGTTCTGGAGTTCTGGCCCCAGGCTCCTTAATCCCAAACCCTAAACCCTAAACCCAAATACCCTAACCCCAACACCCAAAAAGCCTAAACGCCCCAAAACCCCCCAAAACCCCCAAACCAAAAACCCTAAACCCCCAAAACCCAAAAGCCCAAAATTAACACTGGCAGGTTCCATGTGGCAGCTTGCGGTCTTCCTCCTCGACTCCATGCCACTTGTACACGCTTTGAAGTGCCGCAGTGGTCGTTTTCGAAATTAGGGTTTAGGGTTTAGGGTTGAGGGTTTAGAAATTGGGTTATATGGGTCGTTTTCTAAATTATAGGGTCCCTTTCGGGCTCCTGTTTATGAGGGTGAGGTGCGATATTGGGGCCCGAAAACGGGGACCCTAATTTACTAATTTAGGAAACTACCCACAAACTATCGAGGATGCTTTGAGGGTTTAAGGCTAAGGGTTTGGCACAAAACCCTAAACCCTAAACCCGATAAACCCTATAAGCCCTAAAAGCCCTATAAGCCCTAAACCGTAAACCCTAAACCCAGAACCCGAAGATGTCTGAGACCTCCGTCTCCTCGCCAGGATCCGAAGAAAGCTGACTCCCGATGGTGTGCATGCCACTTGGCAGTATTAGGGTTTAGGGGTTTAGGGTTTTGGGGTTTAGGGTTTAGGGCAGTTTAGGGTTTAGGGTTTAGGGCAGTTTAGGGTTTAGGGTTTAGGTAGTCTTAGGTAGACCGCTTAAAAGGGACCCTTCTTAACCCTACTTATGGCTCTTCTTAACCTTACTTCTGGCTCCTCTGAAAAGGGACCTTATTGAGAAGGTCTGTGTCTCCAAGGGTCCCCCTAACTCTAACTCCTACAATCTACCGTAAATACGAAGCTTCACTTAGTCATCAAGGACATCTCAGAAAAAGCCGGGTTCCTAAAAAGTCCATGCGTGAAGGGTAAAAGCCAGGCGGCTGCTGAACAACGAGTGTTTGAATCCCAAACCCCCAAAATCCTCAAGGATCAAACCCTAAATCCTGAAAACCCGGAAAGAAACGTGGGGGGGGGGGGGAGGTTATTTCTCATTTAAGGGTCCTGCCGTTTCTTCGGGGCCCCCTGCTTCGGGTTTCGCGTCAGGGGGTTTCGGGGATTCGGGGGTTCAGGCTTTAGGGGGTTTAGGGGTTTATAGGGTCCGTAAACTGGTAAACCCTAAACCGGGGGTTTTGGGGTTTAGGGTTTTGGGGTGTTGGCGTTTACATCGCCGTGTTCAGGTCGGCGATGCCGTCAGCTGCGTGCGCGAGGCCCGCGGTGAGAAGGAGGCGCTGGACTACCTGCTGCCGGGACAGGAACACCTTTCAAGGTTCCTCAAGGGACTTTAGGGGTTACAGGGTTTAGGGTTTAGGGTTGCTCCTTCACGGGTGTTTGTTGTGGTACCTTTTCACACGGTGTCCGTTTTTCACATAAGGGTTGCGAGATCCTAAATTGCAGTGTAGCGCGCTTCGAGCACCGTACGCAAACGTGCTGCCAGCTCATGAACAGCTTCTTCGGTCTTGGGGATGGGATTTTGGGGGTTTTCGGTTGAATGTTTGGGTTACAGATCCAGACTTGTACCTGTCATTACCCCGGAAAGTACACCCTAAACCCTAAACCCCTAAACCCTGAACCCTAAACCCAGTATGTAGAAGACTCGCCTTGGATGAGTCGCTGGGCAGTTCTCTTTTCCTACTTTTTGGGGGGTTGAGGCCGAGTCAAGGTTGACGATTTAGGGTTTTTCTGGGCCCTAAAGGACCCTACCTTTCCAGGACCCTCCAAGTACCCTCAAATAGGGATAAAGGGGCCCAAATTAAGGGTATTTCAGGTCTGATACAGGGTAGATGGAGGGTCTAGGCTTTTAATTTTTAATGTTCCTTATTATGAATGCTTTGTAGAAAGTCCTAAACAAAGGTAGGTGATTTGGGGTTGAGGTTTGGCTTGGGTTCATGACGAGGTTAGGATGCTGCCAGAAACCATACCCGTAACCCCAAACCCTACAAAATAGTAGGTCATGACCCCTTAATTAGAGGGTAGAACCCCTAAAAAGGTAGGTTTTTGGATTCCCAGGTAAGACCTAACGGCCCTCCCAACAGCCATCAGCCCTGAACATCCCTGGAACTGTTAGTATATTGGGTTTGTTGGGTTTCGGGTTTAGGGTTTAGGGTAGGGGCTTTATTGGGTTATCATGCGGGGTTTTGCAGGTTTTGTTTTCGGTTTCAGGGGTTAACGGCAAAGGCAAGTGCTTTTGACGTCGTGAGGTTTTCGGGGTGAAGCGGTTCTGGGCGTGGTGCTCAAACGGCATCAAGAACAATCACTCAACAGGAAAGCCAAACGCAACATGCCCAGAGATCCAGAAAAGAAACAACCACCGCCACCGCCGCCGCCGCCGCCGCCGCCACCGCCACCGCCACCGCCACCACCATCACCGCCACCACCACCACCACACCACCACCGACAACAGCAGCAACCTCAACAGCAACCTCAACAGCAACAAGAACAACAGCAGTAACAACAGCGGCAGCACAACCTGTCACTCACCCAAAACCCAACAACAACTCCAAACTACACCGGACGAAACGAAACAAGTACGTCCGTGCACCAGAACAAACCAAACCCTAAAAGCACCACAAGCCCTATGAACCTTATAAGCCCTATGAACCCTGCAATACATAGACCCTAAAGCCCTAAACCCCTAAACCCCTAAGCCCCTAAAGCCCTAAACCCCTAAAGCCCTAAACTGGCCCTAAACCCCCACCCTAAGGGTCCAGGTATCTCCTTCGGAGGGTCCGGAATCTCCTAGGGAGAGTGCTTGGGTCTCTTCGGGGTCTCAGAATCCCTACATCTTGAGGTTCCCAACAGTCTTAGGACCCTTAGCGTATCCCCTAAACCCCGAAGACGGCCGCCCACAACCCCCTAAACCCCTAAAGCCCTAAAGCCCTAAACCCCTAAACCCCTGAAGCCCTAAACCCCTAAACCCCCTAAAGCCCTAAAACCCCGAAACCCCTAAAACCCCTTAAAACCCCTTAAAAACCCTTTAAAAACACCTAAAACCCCTAAACCCCTAAACCCTAAACCGTATAGATTCCTTTATAAGGAGCCCTTGAAAAGAGGGCCTAACACGGCCAAGGCTCCGGCTAAGGCAGCCTTGGGGAGGCCTCCTGGGTTTGCCCTCGAGCCGGGCCCTGGCCAAGGCCGGGGTTTCGAGGGTTTCGCGGGGAGTTTAGGGGGCTTCGGGTTTTAGGCTTCGGGTTTGGGAGTTTAGGGGTTTAGGGTTTAGGGGTTTTCGGGGTTTTAGGGGGTTTAGGGTTCCAGTTTGGGGTTTAGGGTTTAGGGGTTTCGGGTTTAGGGGTTTAGGGGTTTCGGGTTTAGGGGGTTCGGGGTCTCCGGGGGGTTCGGGGCTTCGGGTGTGGAGGCTTCGGGTTTCGGGGGGTGTAGGGGTTTCGGGGGTAGCCGGGGCTTCGGGTGTTAGGGGTTTCGGGTTTCGGGGGGTTTATGGTTTCGGGCTTCGAGTTTTAGGGTTTAGGGTTTCGGGTTACGGGCTTCGGGTGTGGGGGCTTCGGGTTTCGGGGGCTTTAGGGTTTAGGGGTTTCGGGTTTAGGGTGTTTCGGGTTTAGGGGGTTAGGGGTTTCGGGTTGAGGGGTTACGGGCTTCGAGTTTTAGGTTTCGGGTTTAGGGGTTTAGGGCTTTAGGGGTTTAGGGTTTAGGGTTTTAAGGTTTAGGGGGTTTAGGGCTTCGAGTTTTAGGTTCAGGGTTTGGGGGGTAAGGGGGTTAGGGGCTTCGGGGTTCGGGGCTTCGGGTTTAGGGGTTTAGTGTTTTAGAGGGTTTCGGGTTTAGCGGGTTCGGGGTGTCGGTTTCGGGCTTCGAGTTTTAGGGTTTAGGGTTTCGGGTTTAGGGGGTTAGGGGCTTCGGGCTTTAGGGGCTTCCGGGCTTCAGGGGTTTAAGATTTAGGGGGTTCAGGGTTTTGGGGCCCTTGGGGTTAGGGGTGTAGGGGGATAGGGCTTTGGGCCTAGGCATTTCGGGTTTGGGGTTCGGGTTTAGGGTTTTGGATTTCGGGGTTTAGGGTTTTGGGGCCTTTGGGGTTAGGGGTTTAAGGGGGTTAGGGCTTAGGGGTTTAGGGTTTACGGGTTTAGGGTTTTAGGGCTTAGGGTTTCGGATTTAGGGGGGTAGGGGTTTAGCGTTTAGGGGTTAGGGATTAGGGTTCCAGTTTCGGGTTTAGGGTTTTGGGCCGTTTGCGTTCGTAGGGCGTAAGTGGGATACTAGAACGTAATCCAGAAGGGTTTCTGTAAGGGAACAAGGGATCCATTAGGGTACTCTAACGACTCGGTTACCCAGTAGTCCCCTTTTGCCCTTGTTCTTTTCGGCATCCCTTATGGAAACCAAGTAGTAGGAAACGGGCACCCTTATGGTTCAGGGGCTACTGGGGAACCTAGATGAGTTCGCCCGAGAGGAGTTTTTGGATGTGGCGGGTTATGCTATGCCATGCGATCTCTTGTGTGTGGATCTATGGAGAGACCCTTACGAAATGCCGCCCCCCGCCCTCTGGATGTTGAGGAAGGGGCCCTGGCGGTTTCAGGCATTTTTGGCTTCAGGACTTTCTGTGGTTAAGCCCTCAGCCCTACAGCCCTAAACCCCTAAACCCCTAAACCCCTAACAGGGCCTACGTCAGCTTGGGGTGGCGTCAGAGGAGGGTGCAGCGCTTTCAAGGGTTTCAGGCTCCCTCAACCCTAAACCGTAATAAGACGGAACCCTGGACACTAATTCTAGGACAGTTTCAGCCGTTATAGGAGCCTCAATAGAAGGTCTATGCACCCTACAGAAGCCTTATAGAAGCCCTATATACCCTAAACTCCCCACCTGTAGCTTCTTTTAACTAACAAAACGGAACCCTGAACATTGAGAGCCTGAGCGCTAGAACCTGGATCTGCTCCACACCCTTCGCGCCAGAAACACCAGAAGACAGAGCTCTTCAACGATAATCAAAACAGGCCCGAGGTAGGCTTTTGAATATCAGTTTGTGCTCCCGTTTGCTGCTTTGCACTGGGAGATCAGGCCCGGATGAGAAGGTCTGGAACTTCTACAAGTTGTTTTCACCAGAGCGGCAGTTCCAAGTGAAGGCCTGCATCTTGAAGAACATGCTGAAGAGGCCATTCGAAGGAAGCTTGGGATAAAGCTGTGCGGCCATTCCTGCAACTTCGGCTTCGGCGTCTTGTGGGCAAGGCCGCGCCTGCGTACTGGAACTCCTCAGCCCTCCGAAGGACATCTAGGTAGTTTTCTAAAACAGGGTCCCCTTGTAGGGTCCTTTTTTTTCTCCATAAGGGTGCCGTACTTTATTGGGGACCTAAACAAGGGACCCTAATTTAGAGAACTACCCATCTCTTGCATTGGCTAGAAGAAGCCTGAAGCCTAAACCCTAAACCCTAAAAGAAGCCTATTGCTCCTCCGACGGTTTTCCTGCAGCCCCCAATCCCCGGACCCCCTAAAGCCGCAGAGCGCGAAAGCCCGAAAGCCGGCCTAAAGCCCCAAAGCTGTCTAAAGCCCTGACCAGTAAACTCAGTAAACCCTAAACCCTAAGCCCTAAACCCTAAACCAGCGCAGAAGTCCGAACAGCCCTACCCCATAAGTTTTTTTTTTAACACCCTTCACTCAGCAGAAAACCCTGAAAGTCGTAAAGAAGTCCCAAAAGGACCGTAAAGGGGCCCGCTGCCTTTTTTGCAGGTTCCCTCGCTGGTGTGGCAGCCTCCTTTCTTTGCATTCTCGATCCTTGGATGCTAGGATTTAGGGATTTAGTTTGTGGGGTTTAGGAGTTTAGGGTTTAGGGTTTAGGAGGAGTCTGAATATTTCGTTTGGATGATGCGTAGATAGTACCAGCTGCTCCACTTGTCAAGGCCCTTGGATTTATTGTCTTTTGCACTCCAGGGCATCACGGCTGAGCCCTAAACCCTACCTGTAACCGAAAAGACCTACCGTTGTAAGGAACTCTGTATAGAAACCAGAGAAGGAACCTGAAAAAGGTAGATCTTTCCGGCTACAGTGTAAACCCTAAACACGAAACCCGAAACCCGAAACCAACCAAAGAAAACAGCTGAGGAAGCCGGAGGGCATCTCGACAGAGGAGCGATGCGGGGGGGAGGGACCACATTGAACGTTGGTCGGGGGCTCTTTGGTTTAGGGTTTCGGGCGTTTGGGTTTAGGGTATAAGGCTAGGGTTTAGGATCTTACGGCTCAGAAGGGGTTGAGGGTTTAGGGGTTTAGGCTTGAGTGTGTAATTCAAGTTTCGGGGTTTTGGATGTTGAGATTCGTGTGTCGGATTTCGTGGTTGGGGTTTCGAGTTTAAGATTCTTGTGAGATCCATTGAACAGTCTTCTATATACACATCTATAATGTATAACAGTGTAAGGACAGTATTCTATGTACATATACAGAGTAGTGTATTGTGACACACGTATACATGTATATGTAGATGTATTCGTATGTGTGTGTGTGTGTGCTTATATCCGTCTCAGACCTGCCCTAAGAAGTCTCTAAAGCTGTCTCAAGCCTCTACGCCATAAGTTAACGAAGTCCTGCACTAAACCCTAACCCTAAACCCTATCCTGCAATATGCCAAACTATGCCAAACCCTGGTTTAGGGCTTCCGGGGTTTAGGATCTGCCCCCCCCCGCTCAATAACAGTTGAGCAATATTCATAGATTCATACTTATTATGGATATATTCTAAGGGCCCTTAATGGTAGCCCTATTATAGACTGTTACTGCATGGGGGCAGTACCCAAGGTTTAATCGGGCCATACAGACTTGCCTGGAGACCTGAAGCCCTCGGAAGACTCCTATCGACCCTCAGTCAAATCCCGAAACCCTACAGTTTAAACCCTAGGATAAGATCCTAGACTCTACACCCTAAGCCCGAAACCCTGAACCCCAAACTCTAAA
>CAJNJA010019385.1:0-10250 GCA_905231915.1 Symbiodinium necroappetens
GCGTGTGCGTGTGCGTGTGCGTGTGCGTGTGGCCGTGTGTGTGTGTGTGTGTATATGTGTGTGTGTGTGTGGGTGTGTGTGTGGGTGTGTGGGTGTGTGGGTGTGTGGGTGTGTGGGTGTGCGTGCGCGTGAATGTAAGCTAATCAAAAACACAGGCTTCAGCATGACATTCCGATTCAAGCGGCAGCTTCCTCAAGCACCATCAACAATTCACAGCCCCAGTCAAAAAATACAAGACCACTTAGACAAGACCAGGGCTGAAGACGAAATTTCAAGAATGGATGTTCGAATCGAAGCAAAGCTCAGCAACTAGCGCAGTTGAGAGCAACGCCAGCCTGGCGTTCCCGGTCCTTGGCAGATTCCTTGCAAATCCTGTGCCATGTGCTTCGGGCAAGTCCGTCTTGTTTGCGTCATCACTGACTTCAACGAGGATGTTGATCGAGACTTGCCTTCTGCGATCGTGCCTGCTCCAAGCAATGAGCATGCTAAATTTAAACACAGCGGCCAGGTCTCCGTGCAAGCACAGCATAACTTTGGCTAGAGTCCTCCTTTCTTCGTAGCGCCACACCATGTTGAGAGCATTCTTCAAGTTCCCCGGGGCCCTGCCTGCAAAGCACCGCTGCTACTTTGCTGCAGTGGCTGGTGCTGGCTTCGTCGGGGCAACGATCAGTGTTCAGTGTCACGAGCAGTGCCACGAACAAGCCACCAGCAAGGGAGCCAATGAGGGAAGCATCAAGCTGAAGAACGGCCGGTCGATTTTCTTCAAATCCTGTGGAGAAGGAGTGCCAGTATTTGCATTTCATGGTATGGGAAGTGCACATACAACTTGGGACCAAGAGAAGCCCGAACCTGGAATTCGGCTGATTGCAGTTGACCGTCCTGGCTATGGTTCCTCCTCGCCGCCTCCTGCTGGATACAGCTACAGGCAGTTTGTGTCAGACCTTACTGAGACCGCTGACCAGTTGGGCTTGGATCGTTTTTGTGTGGCTGGCCATTCGTCCGGGGGTCCGTATGCTCTGGCGGCTGCAGCTTTGCTACCGCAGAGAGTGGTTTCTTGCGCAGCCATTTCTTCAGACCCACCCTACTATCACCCCAAAGTTCCTGAAGCCGTGCGTCAGGCTGATGTGTCAGCTCAACCAGTATTTGGCTTGGTTGAAGAACGGCTGGCGAAGTTGGGCATAGAGATCAAGAAGCCGGTGGCTCCTGTGGCCAATTACGTCCCATGGCGCAAGACCGGAAACGTGGTCTACATCTCAGGCCAGATACCAAAGGATGGAGATCTGATCCACAAAGGGCAAGTTGGAGGTAATGTGAGTGTGGAGGCAGCGGCTGAAGCTGCAAGGTTGTGTGGCCTGAATCTTGTGGCACAAATGCGAGAAGCCTGCAACGGCAATTTGGATCGAGTAACAAAAATTCTGCAAATTCAGGGATTCGTAGCATCTACACCAGATTTCTCTGGCCATCCTCAAGTCATCAATGGAGTGTCAGATTTGCTGGTGGAGGTTTTCGGCAAGGAGGTGGGTGCCCACAGTCGCTTTGCGGTCGGCTGCAGTTCCCTTCCACTGGGAGTCTCAGTCGAAGTTGGTGCAGTGATTGAGATCGATGAGAACGCTCCGATGCCAACACCACTCGGGTTCTACGGAGTGGATCCTGTAATCAAGGGACAGTACATGGCAGCTGGGGCAGGTGAGAAGCGGCAATACATCTGGAAGCAGGGACCCTTAGGTTTCGTCACCGACTACACCCTTGAAAGGTTGCCCTGGTCCTTCAAGCTGGAAGAGATTAGCCAAGGAGAACGGCTTACCATCTGGGTTGGTGAGAAGGATATACCCGTCATCTTGCATGGGGCTCCGTTTTTGCAGTCACTTATTCCAGGCTCCAAACTTCAAGTTGTGCCGAATGGTGACCACTCCTTCAAGCGATACCCTGAGCACCTCTCCGCCATACTGCAAGAACTCAAAACCCACTGGGACAAGCAATGTCCATGACTCTCCCGAGTCTCTAGGGGTGGCTGTAACCAAGACCGGCACGGCATGCTGGTCCCATCAGTGGCACAGGATATCGAAAGTTGCACTGTGCCAAATAGAAAAGCCTGCCTTTCCAATTTCCCATCCGGATAACGTGATGTGAATATGTTCAAGCCTGGACTGAAGCAGGTGCCTTCCGTGCCTTCGACGAGGTTTGCCATTTAGACCCAGGCGGCCCAGCAGCACAGCAGGCGCAGTCCCACATTGCGTTTGGAGTGTTCGCTTTGCCAGGGCGTGGTTCGCGATAGGTGTTAGGCTGTTAGACCTCGATATGCCGCAGACAGAGTTTCGTATTCGGCTCTCTCGATCCTTCATGCTTTAAACACTGCCCGTGCCGCAGGCCATAGCTGACCGAGCCCTTCTTCGGCGAAACCTCCGTTGCGTCATCGTCCACCGGAGCTTTGGCTTCGTGTTCGTTGTAACCCTTCAGCCCAGGAGTCTTTCAAAGAGCTTCAGGTTTGGACTTGCTGTTGGTTTGGCTACCTTACAGATTGCCACTGGCCTGGACACTGCATTGTGTCCGGTTCGGCAACATGAACAGCAGCTCTGGACTGCTCCTTTTTTGACACTATGCTTTGTTGCATTTCAGGCCCGGAGACAGCGAGCTATAGTTATGATTCTCCGGCCCGCAACTAGCGAGGGACCCCGGATCCGAAGCCAAATTGAGGAACGTCTGGCAGCCGGAGACGGCACGAGCCCTCCACAATTTCTCAGGAGGCTCGCCTCTTGCACCAAGTTCAGCAGCGATGCCATGACCCAGTGCGTCCGGCCAGTTCACACATCAGTTTAGAATGAGTTTCAAGTCCAACCTGCAGTCCCCTCCATGCATCACCAAAAGCCCAAAGCCGACAAGACCGACCCTCACTGCGAGTCGCAGAAAACGAAAGAATGCAATGCACCTTAGTACAACAAAGTATAATTGGTATGCCATATTAGTTTCCGCGAAAGCGGTATAACCGGCATTGAACTTTATTATTTAGTGAACTATATCAAACTATATTGTATTCTATACTACATCATATTATGTAATGAAACATAACATATCATAGTACCGTGCAGTATATACTGTTATATGCTGTGTTCGGTTGTATCGTAATGTGTTGCAATGTCGTACGTTATAATTCGTTTACTATATGATGTTACGTTGCTTCTAATCTTATTACGTAATGCCATGGGACATAACACTAGGTTTTGTTTCATCGTACATCAAGTTACATCTTTATGAGTGATCGTGCTCCCCCGAAGGTCCAGATGCTAGAGGGGCCTCGCCTGCGGTCCGATTGTGGGATGCCGCCTTGCCGGAGGCCGCTTGAGCAATGACTTGAGCGGCAAGGTGTCGCATTGCCATCCAGGCACATAAACCTTGAATTTCCTTGAATTCAGAGCCCTTGGAGCACCCAACATGGGTGACATGTACCGGGTATTCCACGTCTTCTTGTTTGATTCCCATGCCTTCCGTATCTCAGCATTGTGCATCAAGTCAACTTGTTCAGGAGCTTTTCGGGCTGGTCAGAGAGAGCGTGGCAGTCTCAGCTGAAGTGAGCTCCGTGCTCGCTGGCTTTCAGACACATCTGATGGCCGGTTCGATCAGGGCGGTAGTAATCACACGTCGACAGTAAGAGTGATTGTCAGCACTATTTCTGTAGATGCTTGCATCATCTCCCAGCTCACCGCAGGGTATGGAGCTGCCCTGCACTGTTTGCTGGAGTGACCTGCAGGGAAGTGCCAAGCTTGTCCAGATGGGGTGCTCTTGTTCTCCTCCCTTCCCATCCAGCTGCTTTGCAGATCCTCAAGGTGGACGACCTTTGTGTTTGGCGGACAAAGAGCCCGGCAAAAATGAACACGTGCCATGGAGGCAATCATGCACATCCATAAGTAGGTAGTGGGCAATGTTGAGTAAGATGCAGGCAACCAGGGGCTGGTCAAAGAAGTTCACTTCGTCGTGCACCTGGGTGTGAGATTCGTCCACTATTCGTTGGCAACGACGGAGGGTGGGGGCTGGGAGGGAACAAGGCGAAATGCTGGCAAAATCACCAGACCACCAGCTTGCACGCATTTGATACTCCTGCCACCCCAAGCTTAAACTTAAGCAGCCAAATTGAGTTGGCCTGAAGGGGTTGGAATCACTTCAGAGAGTAGCACTGCCCCGTCATGACTCCTCCATATTGAATCGAAATGTAGACCATCCTTCGGGTGAAGCTCGAAGTCTTGGACCTCTTCGGATGCAGATGACATCTCACAGAGTGGAATACAGAGCATGGCCAAGGTTCTGGTTGGATCGGAGCGCAGAGCCGAGGATTTGAAACTCTTCTCGTCTCCTCCGGCCCTGTATAGTATTCTAACATTACGCCGCAGGTAAGCATATGTTTCAGTTTAACAGAATGAGGGCCTTGCGGGATTGTGAAGGTATGTTCGGGTGTTCCAGCTGCAGGACGGCTGCAGAGCTGGCAGGGAGAGCGCTGCTGAGGCTGCTGGGCCAGGACGCCATATCCTGTAACATGCACCAGCTGACTGCAGCGACGGTATCACTGCTTAATGGGTCGGGCCTGTGACCTTCTGTGCCGTTGGAACTAGCTATGGAATGGCAAAAAAAGCAATCAAGTTTCGCTCCAGGACCACCAGCAATATCGAGGTATCGAGTGGTGGTGTCGCAACCAGGCGGCGCAGATGGGCGCTCATTTCCACTACGATACCGCTATCTCAGCTACTTCTCAGCATGCAGCTGACAACTGGGTTCCGTTCAAGTCTGCTACAGACGAGGTTGTAGCCGAACCGAATATGAAATCGATGATCATGTACAAGGCAGCAAACTGGCGAAATTTGTGAGGGCTTCAAGTTGATTGACCAGCAGATATTCTAAGGGCTGTGAAGGAGCGGCGGTCTCGTCAGAGTCTCTTCGCCCAACGCTTTCCAGCGTGCTCTACCTCGGGGATGTGGGTGGCCCCACGATGATCCTCAACCAGGTCGGAAGGACTCGGGACTTCATTGTGCTCGTGGGACTTGGGTGTCAGGTGTCGCCTTGTTGCTTGGATGAGGCCGAAGCCACGATGCGAAGAGAGCATGCCTTGGCTGTAACCGCCAGGTGGCCGTTTCGCAAGCCAAGCTTTTTCCGCCAATGCCGGACAGGGGTTGGACAGTCGCGACACGACGGAGCCTTGGCTCAAATTGAGGTTCGAATCAGCAGGTCTCTGGGCAGGTAAGCTCATGACTCATGACTTGTGTACCCCACTAGACGACACCAGCTGGAGGCCAGATCTGTTCCGAACTACAATTCCCCAACTCAAGACCCATCATTGACAGCATTGCCCCACTTTCCGATATAGCGTGCTCCATCTTGTAGGTGCTGTATAATAATGCGCGGCTCGACCGTTTTCATGAAGGGGCCGCTGCTGCTGCTGCTGCTGCTGCTGCTAGCACAAAAGTGGTGCGGATGTACGAACCCGCAGCGAAGAGTGACTGCTGGCATCAGAAATGCATATCCCGTGCCAGATCCTCCGTGGCTCCATAGGCCTGCAAGCCCAAAGACCCAACACTCAATCGAAGCCCCAGTTTCCAGTGATCCGACGCAACAGCTCCAGCTACCGGGCCCCGAGGAACAGATGGTTGGTCTTCCCTGGTAATCTTTTCCACGGTGCGGTGTCCTTTGGTGCCAACGAGGCACTCGTGTGGTCCTTGTGTGTGCACTAAGGATTTTTCCAAGTGTGCCTCAGAAGATTTCCGGAACTAACTTTCCAGTCATGGAGCTCCTGATAGAAGTCATGCAGAAGACAAAGAAGAAATAATCTCTGAAGCTCGCTCGGGCACTGAATCAGCTTGAAAGCTACAGCACCAGTTGCAAGGCCCAGCCGACTGCACCTCGCTTTGTCATTTTGCGCCACGGCAAGTTTGGGCAGCCTGGGAAAATGTCCGTCGCGCTTCTGCTCATGTTTGAGGAGTTGCACTGGTTGCACTCCTCGGAGTGCATTGGCATCCTGTAAGAGGTTGCACTAAGCACGATGCTTCCCTTACGGCATGCTGTAATTTGACAAGAGAATGGTATCCCAAGACAGTGTGCGAGAATTCAATCCTATTTCTTGCGGTTCCGAGCTCCTGGAGCTCGGGGATCCCTCTGCTGACTCCTGAGGTTTAACTTCTGGCATCTTGGCCGCATCTGCATGAATGCCTGGATGATGATCGCAACCTTGCAAACCGTTGAAACCCCAAGCACCACCCTTATGGAAGACTCCTGTCATGCCACAGCTGGGCTACAAGGGCGGAACACCGCCCGGCGGCGCCGTCATGCCAAGCCCCTAACTTCCAGGACACGAGCTGCGTACTCAAAGGGCATCTGTGACGGGAGGTGAACGGGAAGGCAACGACCAAGATTTCCGCTTCTTGACACCTGTTCGCCAGCATGGCCGCTCAATCTATACGCAACTCTCTCTGCAGGACTACCGGCCTGTTTGCAGCGTTTCACCGGCCGCACGCCACCTGCTGCCGGACAATCGGATTGAAGAGCTGCAGAGACTCGTCCAGGCCTGTCTGGGTGTTTACACCCCGGCGGGGCCGAATGGCAGGATGGGTCAAGACCTGTGAAAGAGACAGCGCCCTCGTCTCTTCGTCTGAAGAATACAGAGATAGATAGATCCTACTCTCAGTCGTGATTTGTCGGGGCGTGTCGCGGGAATCTCGACACACAGTGGGGAGATCTCATGTGTTGATGCAGTATGCGTAGGGCGATGTCTTTGCTCAGCTTCTCAGAAACAAAGACCTCAGATGCCATCACTGTGCAAAGAAAGCACCAACTGCCACGACGACCTTGGCAGACCATCAACAGATGTCTCATGCCTTGCAGCAAGGGGGGCGGGGGTTTCGGCCCGCAGGGGTGTCTTGAGGGGCTCTCGAGCACGCAATCGAAGTCCCCTGCTTTGTGGAACGCTGCTCTTCAAGGCACCCTTGCAGCCACATGCATGCACAAATTGCCTGGAAGGTGCAGAGGAATGCGACAGAGCTTCATCCATCGGAGCTTTGTAGTGCCAAGGACTGAAGATTGGGCTGCTGCTGGGATGCATGTGTGCGATGTTTCTTTGAAACAAGGTTTGAAGCCTCGGTTGGTGCGTCCGGAGTCCGACCGTTTGGATGGGGAGAGTGCATGTGGATCTGTGCATGATTCTGAGATCTCCTGCCCGTGAGGATATGCCCCAATCGGTTATCGTGGAAGATTTTCCTTTTGGTTTGCCACTGCCTGTCCGGGAGGCAAGAAGGGTAGAGTGGAAGACTTATCTTGATGAAATCGTTCTCCTGCATGTGCACACCACTGGCCAAACAAACGGAATCCTCGATGGTACTCGCAACACCTAGGTACGTCTAGGTCTGCAAAGCGTGCCTCTGCAATGCCAGCATGGTGCTGCCACTATTCTCCTTCGTCTTGCTGGAACAGAACTGCTGAATGGAGCTATGAAGCTGACCTCCGACCGTTACATGCAAGTCGGCGATGTAGAGTACAACTTGTCAAGCACAAGTGGTTAAGCTCTGTTTGCATGACACCGAGGTTCTGTATCCTGAGAGGTGTCGCGAGCCCCGCTTGTCTCCCCCGTTTTTGTCGAATGTTGGTTCCCTCACTACATGCGCGCTGATGTAGCACGACTTGATGTGCTTGCCTTGGCTGATGTCCCAAGACACTCTTGGGTCATTGCGCGCATCGACGGGATCATACTGATCACATGAAGCTGCCTGTAACTAGGCAGGCTGTGAGCCGGTTTCGGCCAAATGTCCTTGTCGGCCAGCACTGATGTCTGGCAAGAAAGCCAGGGGTCCCACTCGCGAAGAAGATCTGGACTCGAACAATACCAACATAAAAGTCCGTGCAAGCAAGAGGTTCAGGTCGAGTTCGATGCTTTTTCAGATTTGCTGCCAGGTGCTTGCAGCAACTGGGATCTATGGTGGCTTTCTGTCCTTGAACTTCCATTCTGCCGCCGCCTCGTTTCTGGAAGGGACAGAGGGTGTGGACATCAATGCTTGTTCTTCGGCTGCAAGGGCCTGGAGGACCAAATTCGACGAAATATATTATTATAGGCTTAAATCTCAATATTCGGAGACTTGGTTCTGAGTAGTATCCGATTTTCTCGATTCGGAAAATATTTTTAGTTGAAGTATGCATAGATACTTCTTTCGATCTCATTCTTATCTCCCCCTTCCGCTCTAAGCTAATACCATCAACAATGAGCCCCAAGACTACTTCCCTACTAAAAATAAGACTAAACTCAAGTCCTGCTATGCGAAAATTCGTAACCAGAATATGATCCTCCCTAGACCCTTCGTCCTAATTTCTGAAAGTACATCCAAAACCACTTTCTATTCTTGATATAAGACTCTCGTAGTATTCTGCAACAATTGCTGAACAAAAAGATAATCAGAAGATGTGTTCGATGATTAAACGCGAAATATAGAATGTAGAATAATAAATTAGATTTGAAATTCAGTGTTAACGACTCGCACGAATGATTTAATTTGAGGGGTGAGAGGGAAAGGGGTTAATCGAATGATTCATACCAATGGGAGGGGAAACTAGACTAATTTTAATGGTAGAGTTGTATAAGAAAACCAAATTGGGCAATTGCAAAATTAGTTTTTAGGTATTTCGTATATATATATATATGCATCGTTTAGTAATATTTAGTTCAATGATCATGAATGCATGTTAGGTTAGGGTGCGTTTTGGCTTTGCGGCAAGCCCTTCGGATGGCCTCTCTCGTCTTCTGTGCCTTTTGGTATTTCGTGACGGCTCTACAGGGATTTGCGAATATTTCCGAAATTTTGGAGGTTTTTGTCGAATATTCCTGGAATTTTGGAGAATCCCCGGTCTCGAAATTTGCTGGAATTCTTGGGAATCCCCGGACCAATCCCCGCACCAATCGAACATGGCTGCTTGGCTCATGGCTTTCACGTCGCATTTAGGACCGACCAGACATCGAAATACATTGCGGGCGAGGGCGTGCAATGTCGCGGAGTGGTGGGCGAGGAAGTGTCGAGGTGTGTCACGGGAGAGTGGCGGGCGAGGGCGTGCTTCTTGTGAGGAGTGTCGCAAAGCGGTGGGCGTGTCGTGGGGAGTGTCGCGGAGTGGCGAGCGAGGGCATTTGTAATGTGGCACTGTGGGAGTGTTGTTGAGTGGGGGGCGAGGGCGGGTCGAGGGAGTGTCGCGGCGTGGTGGGTGGAGGTGCGAGTGAGAATATCGTGGAGAGGTGAGTGAGGGCGCAAAAGATATGGGGAATGGCGAGGGTGTTGAATTGGGAGTGGTAGGAGAGGGCGATTCGAGGGGAGAGTCGTGAAGGGGTGGGCGAGGGCATTTGTGTCGGGAGTGATGGGCGAGAATATCGTTGTTGTTGAATGACGGCTGAGGGACGGGGGAGTCTCGTGGCGCGTGGAGTGGCGGTATAATCAGGGTGTTAAGGGAATGTCGTGAGCGTCACTTGCGGCCAACGTTTCTGGCAAGGGGATTTCGGTGCTGTGTTGCTGGCCGCCGCGGACTTGCTGCAGACTATTCACGCCCGCGAGGAGTGGCAGAACTACAGCCACAAGGTCAAGCAGGCACACGAGAATCGGCAGCAAGTTGTTTATTAAGTTAGCTGCACACACAGCCGCGGCTGCCCGCTCCATTGGCACGCCACGTATCACAAGCAGCGGCTCGGCGGCTCCCCCCCAGGTTCTCTACTCATCACAACTACTGGCGAGCATGTACACCAGCCCCATGCTGACGAAGCCAGTCGAACAACGCGGGCTCTGTTCACAAAGTCCCAACTTGCTGAAGCTCGCAGGTACATGGAAGACGCGCGCAGCGGCGAGTGCTCCACTGCCCAACTGCTCCAACATCTAGTCAGACAACGCTTTCAGGAGGCAGAGTTTCCGAGCCAGACACAGCCGGGTGATTGGATGCGCAATGAACGCAGACGCAGCAAAACCCGCACTAACCCGACTCAGCCCCGAGGCGAGGCACTCGGCAAGATGCGGCCTACGCAGCGTGCGCTGGAGGAGAAGGTTTTGGTTTCTTGTGAACGGCAAAGGCCAGCATCAGGCTGGATTTTCGGGTTTGCGGATTCTGGCAAGTTCGTTGGACAGGTTCAACAAGGTTCGTGTTTGTCTAATGCAAGCACGAACCTGCTCGGAGTGTCTGGCAAAGTCCACTTGCAAATGTTCGATACGTTGCATACAATGCACTTGCCACTTGCAGACCAGATGTGGTAATTT
>CAJNJA010019387.1:0-21845 GCA_905231915.1 Symbiodinium necroappetens
TCACTCACTCACTCACTCACTCATTTGTTTAATTGTTTGCTTGCTCACTCAACAGGGTCCTGAGGTAAGCTAGACTGTAACTATAACAATGAAGAGGAATCGTATTGGTAATTACTCAGAATTCCTTTTCGTTTGAGTGCGTGGTCTTTTTATATCAGGGGCTCGACAGTCCTGAACCCCCGGGGTTCAGGGGTCGTGAGGGGTTTTAGTTTAGGGTTTAGGGTGTATTTAGGGTTTAGGGGTCTAGGGATTAGTGACTTAGGGTTAGGGGTGAAGGGTTTCGAGCTTAGGGTTTAGGGCGCGGTGCGCCTTCTTTTCTTCTTCCTTCTTGTCTTTGCCTGCCTGTTCCTGGCTGCGCTGCCCTAAAACCCAAGGCCCTAAACCTGAAGTCCCAAACCCTAAACCCTAAACCCCTAAACTCAAACCCTAAACCCCTAAACCCCTAAACCCCGAACCCCAAAACCCCAAAACCCTAAACCCCTAATAGTCTAGGCTCAGGGGTTGTCGTGCTAGCTAGAGGCTCAGAGTTGACGGCTTAGGGTCAGACGGCTGATGGTTTCGAGATTTTTGCCACCTGGGGTTTCCAATGAAGGTTAGGCCTCACGCGGCCTTAGCCGAAACCCCAGCCCCCAAACCCTGAAACCCATAAGCAGTAAACCCTGAAACCCCGAAGCCACACCCCTAAAACCCTGAACCCGAGACTAACCTCTGCGAGCCCGAATGCCGAAGCTCAATGAATCGAAAATCCCCAAACTGAAACCCTTTCAGCCCTTTCATGTGGGTACTTCTCTAATACAGGGTCCTTTTTATAGGGGTGCTCTACTATTTGGGGGACCGAAAAACGGACCCTAATTTAGAGAACTACTTGTAGACTGTGGCTTTTGGTGTGCATGTGTGTAGACTCGTCCTTAGCCTGTGACCCTGAAAACCCTAAAACCCAGTTTCCGTTTGCGCTACAGGGGTATCCCAGTTTAGGATGCATACACAAAGCATAACGGCGATTCACTAAACCCTAAGCCTAAACCCCAAACACCAAACCCTAAACTCTCTCGCAAGCACTACATCGGTTGCGGGTTGAGGCTGTTGGAGAGTTTTGGTTCGGCCCGGGGGTTTGGAGGTAGATGTTTCGAAGCCTCGGATCTCGAATATCGAATTCGGGATGACGAACACAGCCCCCCCCCGGGGCGGGGGAGTTGTAGTTGATATAGTATCCCTCATGGTCCCTTTGTCCTTATGATACTGTATCACCAAGACCTTGCAACCTAAGCCCTCTATAACCCCAAGCAGGTTCCTGCGACGTCGACTCCTCTGCGGGCTCCTCAATAGGACGTCCTTTGCAGAGGATGAGGGAGCAAGATCAGGCTTCGGAACTCTTCGGCTGATTTGGGTTCATGGGAACCTTGACGGTGGGCATTGTAGGTCTAGGGGGAGGTTGTGTTTAAGGCTTGGTGAGTATATGAGTAGTTCTCGAAATTAGGCTCCCCATTTTTAGGTCCCCAATATTATACAACGGCACCCTTATAAAAAGGACCCTAAAAACCACCCATATGAGGGTATCTTTCAACACGTAGGTTGTGGTAGCGTAAGGATAGGATTGAAATCGGCTCGAGAGGGGCAAGCAACGTCTGATTCCGGGACCAGATTTAAGGCGGTTACGTACCTCTCAACAAGGGTTTTAAGTTTGCCCCAAGCTCCAAGTCGAAATCGCTCCGCGGCCACAGCAAACCTAAGCCCGAAAACCTCAACCCCAGTGTCCTTCACTGATGGCAGTCGCCTTGGCGAGCATTCTCTTCTCCTCCTTCTTCAGTGCCTGCCCAGGTTTCTGCAGGGTTTAGGTTCAAGGTTTGGGTTCAGGGATCGGGGTCTTGTCTCCAAAATACAAAATATGGAACTTCGTGTTGAGGCTAGGTGAAGCCTGATGCCTAGGTGCCCCAAATATATGGGCGGGAATACTTACTGACATCATTCCTCAGGGACATTTTAGAAAGCATATTATAGCTAGGAAGGGCCCTATACCAACGCAATCTCTGATATCATTCCACAGGGCTCCTTCATATCACTGCATGAAACAAAACATAGGTTATGGTCGTTTGACGCCCCTATACTACATCCCAGCCAACCCCCCCCATGGTCGAGACCTTCTACTTGCTTCTGGGTGCCAACATGAATGACCGTGCCACCCAGCACGGGTTCTCCAGAAGGGGGCTGCTTAGGGTTTAGGGGTTTAAGCACTTGAGGTTTGTGGTTTAGTGTGCTCCAGGTTTGGGGGTTGAGGGTTTGCTTAGAAATCCTCACCACCCCCCACACTTCGTAAGTTAGGGCCTTAGTGGTTCGAACAAGGTCGGGGGAGATACTTTCGTATAACTTAATTAGGAACACTAACGAACTGATTTAGGCCCCTACATTACTGGGACACCTCCGAATGTACAATGGCCCGCATTGCTGTCCTCGGACAATCCGAACCTTCGCAGACAGAACTGGCCTCCGCGTCAGCCACTAAACTTTAGTCACTAAACGCCAAAATAAGAACCTCAAGTGTGACAGTATGGTGCTGCTACTCCCTAAACCCTAATAGGCCCTATACCCCTAAAAACCCTCAAACCCTAAACGGCCCAACACCCCTTAAAACCCTCAAACCCTAAAGAACGATAAAAACAACCGTATCTCTAAAGGCCTCCTCGGCCGCTTTTGCCGCCTTCTGCTCTGCATCCTCCCTGGCGGACGAGGGTCCTGAATGAGCCTCAAGGCGCCCATCTCTGCTTGGAGAGTCGTAGGGTTTAGGGTTTATAGGGGTTTTGGGGTTTAGGGGTTTAGGGGTTTAGGGGTTTAGGGTCTAGGGTTTAGGGGTTTATTGGTTTAGGGTTTAGGCTTTAGGGTTATCATTGTTATTGTTGTTGTTCCTGCTACTGTGAGTTATTCGTGTTGTTATTGTTACAACTATCATTGATGTTTTGTTGTTACTGAAAATAGTGCTATTGTAGTCATGATGTCTACTAGTACTTAAGATTACAGTTATGATCATTGTCACCATCAAAAAGAATCACTAATAATACCAATCTTCTTGTATATTATTACTGTATGTTGCATGTTACTCTGATTTTGTTATATTGCTATTGCTAGCATTGTCATTCCGGTTATGATGCTGAGAGTATCAATGATAAGCCTAGTTAGCATTAGCATGTCTATCACCCTAATTAATCTGCAAGTCCCATGATCTCTCAAGTATCGAACTTCGGATGCGACGCCGTTGTATTTAGGATGATTCGTTCCCATGATCTTAGGGTTTTCACGTTGTCAGAGTCTACCTACACCCGCACGTGGCACCCTTTGTCAAACCAGCTTCCCAAGTAAAGTCTTAAGCACGTCCGGCCACAGGACTTTGATGGGGTGAGGCCAGTAAGGCGCTCTGAGGCAGCCACCAACAAACCCTAAACCCTAAACCCTAAACCCTAATCATCACTACAGACTGGATTGTAGGGGCTTGGGGTTTAGGACTGTTTAGGGCTTACGCAGAGAAGAGGGTTAGGAACCATAAACACTACCTAAATCCCATCATTCAAGGTCTCTGCGGAAGGCTTGCCAAGTTCGGCATGAATTCTTGGAGCTGCAGGAAACCCTGGCCAGGTAGCGGAAAATCAGCAACTAGTCCGAAAATCATGAGCCCTATCAGCACGCATACGAAAGGAGGTCTGACTGACATGTTGGGCTGAACCTCAGAGGGCCTTTTCTAACTCTGACTGCTGAGCTCACAGTGCTGCAAGGATCTGTACAAGTACTCAAAGGTACCCTGCTAGTCGGGTGTGCTCGTCAGGTTACTGTCGTTGTGTCTTTGAATTCTTCATGCGGTGCCCTGCTCGCTACGCTCCTCTTTTGAGGATGAGCTACTTGCAGTTGGCACAGGCTTGCGGTAGCGTTTGGCTTCGTGGACTTGGGAATACATGCCTTTCATGGCTTCAAGTAAAGCATCTCTTGATACTTTGCCCTTCGTGAGAGCGTCCGCGATCATGTCTCTCGTGTCGCACCATGTCACCACATTCGGAATGTGCCGACACATCAAGTCGCGTAGCCATGCCAGATGGGAATACAAAGTCTTTTCGGCAGGTGGCTTAGGACTTATGGCTGTCAAAGCATGGTAGAGGTTCATCGCATCCACCACCAACTCTGATTCCATGGAAAAGCCACCGTGTTCGCGTAAACTGCGAGCCTCGTCACTAGTTAGTGGTCCTGTTTGCACCTCGTGAAGCGTGTATAGCCATGGCACTAGGTTGTCGACCGTGCCGACAGCTGCTAAGGTTTCTGAAGAAAAGGTGCTCCTAGTAACCAGACGAAGGCTTTGAGATTGGGCTTCCAAAAGGTGGCAGACAGATTTGCCATCTCGCACTCCCAACCGTAGTACTGCGGTTCCTCGCATTCCGTAGCCTTTACTGTCGCTTTCTTTGTCAAACGAAGCATCCGAGTATGCAACGAGGTGACGGCTACACTTCATGTTCGGGAAACGCAGTTTGCATTTTTGTTTCTGCAGTGCAGCCAGCAACAAGTTGAGACGGCGCACATGCAGATTCAAGGGGTTGGAAGTGCGGCGCTGCAGTGCTATGACAAACACTGATGCCCAAGCTTGGGACATCAAGGCGTAGGCAACAGCTCCCAGCAGGCTCTGGTAGAGCCCTTTCACGGCCTCACTGCAGGGCTCATTGCTATTCCTTCCCGTCAGTTCTGGGTGACGGATAGCTTTCATGGCACTGATGTACTCGTCTTGGTCCATTTCTATGGATCCGTCTGGTAATCGTGTATGCCTGAGTCCGCAGCTAGTGAAGCAGTTTTCACTGAAAGTCAATTTTCCGAAGCCTGATTCAAGATGAGCTACCAAAGCGTCCACTTCAGGAGGTTCCCCTGCGACTTTTAAATCGTCAACGTGTTTAGCGAGCATCAACACGATCCGACCGTCTTTGAGCTTGACTTCGAGTTCGCTGTCGTACAGCGTCGGAGTTAGCCCTATCTTGGGATGCCGGGTATACTTCGCGAGTTTGAGAGCAAAGGCTCTCGGTGCATCCTTGCAGCCGGTTCCCGGCTTGATACACCGGAGAACTTCTGTTCTCTCGTCGAAGTCCTCATATCCAGGCAGCTGGCGCAGCAAGGCTCCACTGCCAGGCGGAAGTGTGAAGCAAACGTCGCGCTCGTCTTCGCCTGTCAGTTCGTGTATTTCGCGATACGTGAGGCCTTGCAAAAACGCCTTGTTTATGTCCAATGCAATGAACTTCCAGGTGGGATGCAGTGCGGCCTCGCTGCACAGGCATCGTTGTGATTGTCGCGAGGCTGTTGCTGCGTGGGATTCAAGCTCGTGAGCCTGAAGGTCCTTGAAGCCTCTGAGCGCCAGCCGCATACGAATGATGCGCTTGTCAGCTCCTGAGGCATCTTTAAGAACCTTCCACTTTGCAACGAACTTTGAGTCCATCACGTTGTGAGCACCCTTTCTCGGTGTCCTTTCAAAGCATTGGTACCCTTCCCAGATCTTAAGTTCCTCAAGTATCGCGGCCTTGACTGCTTCATCATGCCTTCGGAGTTCCTGCTCTGTAAGCAGGTCGCTCTCACGTTGGATCACTGCATTACGGAAGCCCGAAGCGTACATGCGAAGCACATATGTCTCTGCCGGCTTAAGAAGACTATCGTCCCCTATAACCTTAGAGAACTCTCTGGTGAACCAAAGCTCTGTAAAACCATTCCCTGATTCGTCATGCTCATTCAAGCGGGCGTACTGGCTTGGGTTGATGCCTAGTTGGTGGTGTTGGATGTAGACATCTTCCACGGGTTCAAGCTCTACTGGTGGCATGTACAGGGTGTTTCGGGTGTCGTAAGAAGGCTCGCTAGACTGCTCTAAGGTTTCAACCTTATCTAGCTGGAAAAATATTCTTAATGCTTCTCTGGCAGCCTCCGACAGGTCAGGTGCTGTTTCGAGGAGTGCAGCATAGGCAACATCCTCTGGTTCCTCTGCTATCACTGACAGCGGTCCATGTGGGGTGTGCACTGAGGGTGCTGACTCACGTTCGCAGCCAGCGTCTGGAACAAAGTCTTCAGACAGGGACTCGTGAGTTTCTTCGGCGGCATTCTCGGCAGCTTCGGCGAGTGTGACTTCGTGCTCTGCTGTATGGATTGCCTGGATCACCATGACACGTGGGTAATCCTTACCGAACAAGTCACTTAAGTCTACTTTTGTCCCATCTAAACTAAGAACCTGAAGGTCTTGCTCAGTGGAGTGCATCCACCACAGGATGGTGGAATGTGAAGCACCTGGCACTGCAGAAAGGCTTTTGGCGCCACGGGCGAGGCGCGCACCGCTGCACTCGTCCAGTCGCCATACATTCGAAAACAAGTGTTCAAGGGCATGAAGAACCTGAGGGCGTTTCTGTGTGGCTGCAGTGAGTTCCCACTGGCCTGTGGGTGAAGCAGCAAAGCCGAAAAGCAGAGACTGCCCGGGTGATATCCGTTGAAGTTCTTGTTCTATCAGCGCCAGGCACTCAGTTCTGCCGCTGCTTGCCCCAACAGTGAGGAAAACAAGAAGGGAATGTCTCACATCTTGTGCTCGGTATGTGCGGTCTACACCCTTTATGTTGACAACAACTTGACCAGGTTCTACTCTAACTACTCTATGTGGCCCCCACCAACCTGACGCATCCTTGCTGCTGGGCTTGCGGTGGATGTCAATCAGATCACCCTCGTGGTACAAGTGTTCTGTAGGGTGCGAAGTGCGGGTCCTAGATGCACGAGTCAACTTGGCCATCGTCGTCGCCTGAATCATGGCCTGCAGGGCGGCTGCGCGGACACGTGCCCTTTGGAGTTCACCTCTCTCAGAACTCTCATCAAGGTTAGGAAGGTCTGGGGCATCCAGAGGTGGCAGGAAAGCAGGTTGCCTCCCGAAAACTGCCTGGAATGGGGTGGAACCCCCAACATGAGTACATGTGTTCCCAGCGAACACAGCCTCGGCAAGGGTGGCCGCGAATGGGTAAACCAACTCTTCACGCTCCAATTGTTCTTCTATGAGATGCAACGTTCCACGAAGGATCGCCCCCCTACGCTCAACATAGCGGGCGTGTTGTTCGGGAGCTCGCAGTTTTGGTTCAGTGCCCATTCGGCGAATCCTGTCCATTATCTCCGGTCTCCACAGACCGCCCTCGCCATCACAGATGAGGAACTTTGGCGGCCCAAAGGTGTTGAGCCAGCATGTGCTGAGAGCTTCGAAAAGGACTTCACCCTCTTTTGACGCGACCGCAGTGGCGGAATGCCATCTGGTTGCTCGGTCCAAGCCATGGAAAATTATGTGCTCGCGGTAGAAAAGCAGATCCACCTCTAAGTGTTCATTAAAAGCCATACTTACACTTAGGGAATGCTGGGTGTTGGGTTTAGGAGACTGCCATTTCCTGCACTCGCGGCATGTCTCGATGACATTGGGAATGAGATCTAAAACTTTGTTGCTGAATCCCGCAGCTCGCAAGATTGCAGTCATGGACTGGCGACCGGCATGCCACAGTCGCAGGTGAAGCTTTCGAAGTTCCACAAGTACAGCTCGTTCGCTGCCTGTTCGAAGGACCTTGAGAGATCGGCTGATGTCATATCTCGTCCAGTCAGCTGGGTTTTCAGGGCCGGATCCTGCTTCCTTGAAGGCTCGGCGAGATCGCGGGCCTCGAGATGCTGAGGGATCAGGTTCAGCTGCAGAGCTCTGCTCACCTACAGGCACAGGTGAAGGGAGCATTTCATCGTCTTCTGCAGGGGCCTGTGGCAGATGAATGCCTGGAGGGGACCGGAGTATGTCGGCCAGTTCCTCTGCAGATACAGGATCTGTCACTTCTAACTCAGGTCGTCCAGGCGGGTGTGCAGAAGAGGAGCTGGGCGCACTTTGCTGTTGATGTCGATCAGCTTCAGCCTCTTCGGCTTCTCCAAGGTCGCCCCCGCCCGGCAGCTGGGCTTGCAAGTCGGCTCCCGGCGCATCGGACGCAGGCCTAGAGGGAGCGCGTGGGTGCCTTCCCTTACGCCTGGCTCCTTCGCGGCCTTCCACAATGGCGTGTTTGCAGTCCGGTCCAAAACTGTGTGAGGGGTGTGTGAGTGGACGATGATATTTACAACCAGGGCAGGTCCATGTGTGTGGCACATCATCCGGAAACTTGCACTGACCACGAACCCGGGTGTGTCTGTCATCGTAACGCGCCTGTCTGCCTCTGCAGCCTGGGCACTTTCTCCACTGTTCTTCAGAGGGTGCAGGCAATGGCTCATCGGCATGAAGGGGTCCTGGGCCGACTGCTGCGGACGGGAATGCACTCTGGTGTTGCGAGGATTGGCTATCCGCACTAGCAGTCGTCATGAGATGTAAGCATGTTCGAAGAAGACTCACCCCATCACTGAGGCACTGTGATACCTGCGAGGAAAGCTGTAACGGACTGCTGTTGAATGAGGGATTATCTGCGAGAAAGACTCTCAGTGGAGAGAGCAACGCAGCGTGGTTTGCACACACATGCCGGTCTGTGTGTCTGTAACCAGGAACCGTTACTTGCACTGTGGTCGGCATTTGTAGGAAGGATTTCCAAGGTGGGCATTTATAGAGGAAACTGTCTAACAGCTGTTCAGAAATCAAGAAGTTACGAGACTTAAACTGATAGGATGCTGCAAGGCTTGCCAACCGGCTGGCTGTGGGGTCTCCGGGGTCCGGCGCGGCTATGACCACTAACGGGTTGTGGTTAAGGTACACCCCTAATTGCTCCTGGTCGTTGGGAGACCCGCTTGCAATTTGTGTTATTGCTTGGCTGGCGTGGAAAGGTGCATGCACACGGTGCACAGCTACGGTGACGTAGGCTTGCTTTCCTCCGCCGATATACAAGGTGTCGGTTCCACCGGCGGGCCACAGCGACATGTGATCCAAGAGGTCATCCAAACCAGAAGCGATGTAGCATGTACATGGTTGCTGCGCAAGGTCAGGGGCAGCACAGGATTCAAGGATCCATTCGGGCGGCAGTGCGTCAGCACACAAGTACAATGCGGAATGCTGTCGCAGCCCAGTCTCATCAAGAACGTTGGGCAGGTAGGGGGCCAGACTCTCTAAGCTTGTGCCGCAGTCATCATGATGGTCTTCAACATAAGTTGGACGTTTGCATGGCTGAAGACCACGGGCTTTTAAGAGTTTGGCACGCTCCTTTTGCTGCATCCTGGCCTCTGTTGGGTAGCAGTGGTTTGGGTTCTCTGAAGTTTGACCCGCTGATGCTGATGAAGTTGGATCAGTTTTCCGAGTGCAGCCAGCAGGGCGCACATCGGGCGGAACTGAGGCACTGAAAGGGCAATTTTGTGACCCTGACAAAGTCCCATTTTGGGCTCCAAAACGTGGGTTTGTCCCGGACCCTGACAAAGTCCCATTTTGGGCTCCAAAACGTGGGTTTGTCCCGGTCATGTTTCCATTGGCTGCAAAAAGAGGTTCATGATCATCAGCACGGACACCTTTGTGATCACCAACAAGGGCTGCATTTGGTTCGCAGACCTGTGCAAAAGGCGGCGCGACAGTTGGTCCAGGGTCGGTTGTGGCCTCCCCGGGCAGTGCTGTACCAAAGTCACCAAAGTCACTCCGGGCAGGGAGAAAATCGAAGGACGAGGAGTCCTTCGCTGCTGGGACTTCGGGAGCCGGGGTGGCAGCTGGGTAGTCGGGTGTGCTTCGTCGAGGAACTGCGTTGTCGAGCCAGCGGGCCGCAACATGTTGCACCATGGACACGTGCGCCTGACTGCGCATGCGGCGGCTGTGGGGATTGGTGGTCCAATCCAAGACGTGCTCACGCTGCGGCTGCACGCATTTGCAGTTGTGGGATTGCATGGAGGGAAAGGCGGCGCACACAAAACAAGCTTTAGATGGCCGACTGGTGTTCGGATCAACTCGAAGATTAAAATGACACATGCTGTGATAAGACTTGGCAAGCACGCCTTGGCCAATGAGGTCCGCGACAGGGGCTTGAAGCCACTGGCCACCATAAGCACCAAACAGGGCACATGGGATGTCAGCGGCAACAGCTTGGCGGAACCAAGTGCATAATTGTACCAAAGCTGAATGCATGCGATCTGCACGGATGTGGCGGCCTTTGTGGGGCAAGTCAATCCAAAGCGCATGGATTTGCAGGTTACGAATGCGTTGTGATACATGTACGGCGGCTGGGCCCAAAAGATGATTGTGGTGAAGATGCTCAATGCGCCAACCTGCAGCTTGTAGCACGGAGGCAGCAGACGGCATTTCTTCAATGACTAGGGCAAGCTGAGGGTGAGCCGCAGGTGGGAGTGGCGTGGCACCTGAGGTTATTCTGCTTGCTGGCGAGGGCGGCAAGGCCACAGCACAAGCATTTTGCAGACTGCGGTGGCTAGCATCGGAGGGCTGAGATGTCGCAGGTGCAACCGACTGGTTGTCAGTGCAGCTGTAGCTCTGAACAAGCCTTCCTAAACCTTGAACCGGGAAACCCAAACCTTGCAACGTTGTCTTTATGTGCACTGGGAGCTGCGGGGCGCTGCGACCTACAAAAGCGGTAATGGAGGTGCGCGAACCCTGCCAAGGGTGCGTAGCATGGTACCTTTTGGGACTGAAGGAACGGACCTTATTATGGGTTGACACCAAGATACCCTGAACTTTGGCACCATTGGGCTTCACCTTTTGCACAATGTTGTTGCAAGACAGTTTGGTTGGTTCATCATCCTGTGGACGTATCTCCAACCAAAGCTCACCGCCCGAAAAATTTCCGAAACTTACTGTTACATTTCGGGATCGGCCCAGGTTGTGGGAGTCCAGGTGGGGCTTTATGGGGAGATTTCTGCTTACGGACAAAGATGTCCACACCGGATGCTGTAATGCTTCATCACCGTCGCTGCGGCAATGGTGCAAGAGGAATTGGTTCAAGTATTTGCAGAACTGTGGATGTTGGCTACTGAAAACCGTTATCCCTGCCATCGGCCCATAGTTGTACAAACCTAACATTAACGAATCCCCAAAACCATGCCGCGGCTTTTGAGTGGCAACTCTGAGCCGGCGTTGTTGCGCCGGAGCACTGGCTATTAACGCCTCGGCAGTTGCGAAACGATAGTCTCTGGCTGTCAAGCAAGCGGCTGCCTGTTCTTCAAGAGTTTTGCTGCCTTGCGGCAGCGCGGCAGCAATCAATGCGATTCGGGAGATTTGCTGGTAGGCTCGCGAGGCGTGCGATGGCGGATTACTCCTGAGGAGGATGCTACTGCATCATCTTGTACAGGGAGTCCGTGTACAAAAGCTGCTTCTGGATCGATGGAAGCATCAGGAACAACTGGGAAGACCTGGCTTTCAGGTCTCAAGTTGGTTCGTGCTTGGGTTTGCCCGAAGCAGTCACATTTGAGTAGCAGGTGGCCGCTGGGAGCCGTCATCAACGGATATGAGATACTCCCTGGCTCCAAACCGATCGTCACACCTGCCGGACCTGGCACGATCAGCTTCAACTCTGTGTCATCTGGTGACATGATGAGGATAGCTGCTTTCTCTCTGAGACTCTTCAACCCAAGAAGCGCTGGGAGATGGCGGCCACCTTGCGAGATCACAGGGGCCTCAAATTGATGATGCGCCACAGTTTCTACGCCGTCCTGCTCACATGCAAACGAAACCGGCATAGTGACAGAGTATTCGGCCTTCTGGGAGCCGTGACCGACTCCCTGCACGTGCAGTGGTGACACCAGTCGCTTTTGTGCTGGGCAACGTTTATGCGATGCACACTTTTCAGCCATCTCACGAACCCAGTCTTCACCGACAAGGTTAGTGTAAGCACCTGGGTCCACTAGGATGGCACTGCACTGCTCTGCTTTTGGCAAGACCGAATATGTCCACCACGGAAAGCTTTCAAAGTTTTGGTAGGGTGATGGCGTGTCCCCTGCTTCGGGGTTGCTGGTGCACGGAGGAGTGGACACATCGAAATCTTCACGCTGGGAGCTGCGAGCTCCCGGAGTCTGCGCCCGAGCCTGGGGTTCTTCAGAAGGAGTTCTTGAGTGATGGGCGCTTGCTTCTCCCTCTGATACAGCTACCTCACACCCCTCGACATACGAAAACCTTGCGACGATGCGGGCGCTACCGCGGCAGATGGGGCAACACAGAATGCCATTCTCATGCACCAAAAACTCAGTCCAGCAGCTGGCATGAAAAACGTGCCGACAAGCCAGGCGGAACACAGTCTCCCGAGGCTGATATTCCTCCTGACACAGTACACACTTGCCTTCTACTGCTTCATAGGTCTGATTGTCGGCAAGTTTAGGCAAATCAAACGTTCGCTTCTGAAGTCTCCTTGCTTCCTTGCGGCGTGCCTGAACAGCAACCTGTGTCGACCGAAACTGGTCCACGAAGGCAGCGCTACTGCTGCTGGCCTCTAAACTTGATGTGTGCGCGATGGCTGGAGTCTCTGGCATGGGCCTTCCAAGCCAACGCCTGGTGACTGCCTCATTTATCTGGAATATGCCTTCGATTAGTGGGGCCTGCGTTGCATCAACTTGTGACACTCCTGCGTCGCCTGACCCTGGCAGTCCTGAAAACAGAGGCACATGTGGAGGATCCCGGTACAACAAGGGCTGTGTTACAAATCCCATCTCCGGTAGCTCAGCCCAGGCAGGTAGTGTGGGAGGTTCACTTAGCCATGCTGTCGATGCCGATCGGCCTGCTTCCTGCCACGGAGTGCTGGCCACATTCCACATACTTGATTGGCCACCAGCATTCTGCGTTGACTGCGCGGCGGCACTTGGTGCAGGAGCAGGAGCTGGGGGATTCGGCAGTGTGCGGTTGGAGCCTCCGCACGGCACATGGCGGTCGTGTTAGGGCCTCCGGCATGCGCACGGGTCCTCGGAGGAATGGGCTCATGCTCTGGGCTGAAGTTGAAGGCTCCATCTTGACGTAGGTACTCGGCCCACGGGTCGGTCGGTCGCTGAGAACCTAGGCTTGAGGCACTTGGGTAGGTCCAAGAGCTTTCAGTCGCACTGGGCGGTGCTTCGTCAGGAGCTGGGGCTGCCATGAAAATCAGCCCGGCTAGCGGCCCTTCATTGTACACCGACTGTGCCTGCGGCTGTATGCCGTCAGGCTGCTGCACCCAGAAGTTGGAGGGCTGACTGCCGCTGTGAGTCGGTGCACTGCTTCGTTGTGGACATGCGCGGCTGAGGTGTTGTTCGCTTCCGCATTTGAAACAGCGCATGCGCTTCCCATCCTTGCCGATGGGGTTCTCTTTGCGTCCTTTGCCCTTGCCAGAGCTGCGCTTGCCTTTACCTTTCCGGAAGCCTTTGAACACCTGCGCCACTTCATGCTCCTCAAGCGCGGCGAGGAAGGCGCCCACGTTTGGACGGCCCTTGCCCGTGAAGCCTTTGCCTTGGCCCTTGCCTTTGCCTTTTGAACGAATGCAGCGACGAGTGAAACGTCGTACAGCTCTCGTGGGCTTATGCATGTGTCGGCGCCACTGCGACTTTGCGTGTTGATACGCCCAGAACAGCTGTTCAGTGATATCCGCTTCACCATCCGGCAAGGGCTCTGGGGGAGGCATGCCATTCGAAGACGCTGTGTCAGTGTCAGTGCCAGCATCAGAATCATTGTCCTGCTCGTCTACTGGCATGGCGGCGCCTGCCCACCCATAGCCATCTGGCTCGGACCATTGGTCCTGTCCATGGCCTTCATTCGCATCTGCCTCGGAGTTCAGCAAGAAAGCTCGCTGTCCTCTGGCACTGTTGTCTCGAAGACTGGATGCTATGTTTCCAGGGGCATGCTCTAGGACGTGTCCCATACGCCTCAGCTGAACCCGGAGCGCTTGGAGTTCAGCCTCTGTTTGTGGCACACGCCCTTGGAAAGGCTGCAACAGCTGTATGAGCTGCGTGTCATTCACTCCCACTGCTCTGAACAGGAGCCACACCAGACCTGTAATGCTCATGGTGAGTTGCCCCTGGTCGTAGGCGCGTTGACGGAGGATGTCAAACCTGGCAAGAAGGTCATCTACCGTTTCGTGAGAACTGCGTCTGCCAAAACGCAGCAGATCGGTGATGGCTCCGAGCCTGACTTCATCACCCAATGCTGCAAATCGCTCCGACAGTGCATGGAGTAAGAAAGTGAGTGGGTCTACTTGAGCTCCATTGACGAAGCCTCCATTGATGAGTGCTGCAGGCGGAATCGTTCTGAAGAGCTCTTGAGCACTTCCGCGAAGTTGCATGCCTACTAGCGCTGCTTTCCTGGATGCATCCATGTCTGTGGCGATGGACCACACAAGTAAATCTTGAGTCCACTGTCTAAAGGGATACTGTGATTGGCGAGAAGGGTCCCAGGCAGGAGGGAGCCGCTGGCCACTAGTGCCTGGCATCATTAAGCACAGGTAACCAACTACAACCGTTAATGTGAGGAGTATGCCAAGTCCTAGAACCATAGGGGTCTTAGGGGTTTGAAAGTGCAGTGCTGGCAGTGCAATGCGGGGCCCATCAAGGGCTTGTATGGTCGAGGAGCGCACCGCTTCACTCGCCACATGCACGTTCAAGGTAGGTGACCCTAGTACAGACGATGCGGCTGCATCATCTGCTGTGCTTGCAGTGCCGATGATCAAGCACAACACGATGCACACTCCAAACCATTGCTTAAGGACTCCTGGCGCAGGGAGCGTCGTGCGAGCAGTGCGGCCAGAAGTGGTTTCACCTGCTCCACGCTCGTCACGCTTCGTATCCCATTGCGATGTCAACGCCAGGAGGTATTCGTCAACAACGTCTGCAGCGACACCGTGCAAGTCAACGTACGTCGCGTCGCGTTCCGCTTGTCCGTTGAAGTCGTAGCTCTCCTCACGTCGTGTCGCGTCCCAGTCCGGTGTGTAGCACTCCATACGTCGTATCGCGTCCCAGTCCGGTGTGTCGCATGCCAAAGCACCACCACAACAAAAGTGCACCTTGGGGTAGGTCATCTCGCAACAGCCTCCACGGCACTGTCCGTACCTTCCAGGCTTGCTCCGGGTAGCTGTCGTCAATGTACCACCCCTGGCTTCGGTCCAATGCCTCCGGGTCTCCACTGCGAAACGTCTCCACGAAGATCTCACGATCCTCCGCGGAAACGTCTCCCAGTGAGGGCCTGGTAGCATCGGCACAAAAGGGGCCTTGGCATGCGGATCACCGGCTAAGCCGGCTCCGCTACCAAGTCCGAAAATCATGAGCCCTATCAGCACGCATACGAAAGGAGGTCTGACTGACATGTTGGGCTGAACCTCAGAGGGCCTTTTCTAACTCTGACTGCTGAGCTCACAGTGCTGCAAGGATCTGTACAAGTACTCAAAGGTACCCTGCTAGTCAACTTAGGGTTTAGGCATTTTTGGGGGTTTAGGGTTTCGGGGTTTAGGGTTTAGGGTGTGGGTTTAATGAATAGGGTGTACCTGAGATTGTAAATCCCAAACTCGACAGACTGCCATGCACAGTTCAGACCTCCCCAGTACCCTTTAGAACCAAGCTTGGGGTACAAAAAGAAACCCTAAACCCCTAAACCCTAAATGCCCAGAGTAGTAACTGCTAATTACTTAGGCTCCTGTTGGGGTTAGGGGACTGAACATCAAAACTCGAATTCCGACTGTGCGAAAACCGAAGTCCGAAACCCTATAAAGGGTTTAGGCTTTAGGGTGTAGGGGTTTAGGGTTGGGTTTAGGGGTTTAGGGTTTAGGGGTCTAGCGGTTTAGGGTTCAGGCGGCCCTATTACGCTGACACCTTGACGAGTAGCCTTCACCACCACCTGTGCAGCAGCACGCGCAGCATCACTCCTCCAAAGATTCGACGCTGGACATAAAGGTATTCTGGGAATAACTCCTAAACCCTGAACCTAAACCCTTAACCCCTGTTGTTAAAGTCCTTAATTCCGGGGCGTCCAAGGCAAGACGGAGAGTAGTTGCTGGCTTGGTTAAGCTTGAGCTGGATTGAGCATTAATTTAATGGGTCGGATTAGTTGGAAAGAGGGTTTATGTTCTACCCAGGCCCTAGGCTGAAAAAGCTGAAACCCTACAATCCGAACCCTAAACTAAACTCTACTTCCTATTATGAGCCCGTAAATCCTGAGCCCTAAACCCAGAATACGGTTGATGATATAGATCCTGCATTACCCATAAAAAGGAATATACCATCACTCCCATAGTTCAGGCCCCTTTGAAGTAATGCAGGATGTATATCATCAGCAGTACAGGTGTTCGGCTTTCTTACCCTGAGCTTTTCAGCCCCACGCTGGAGGAGTATGGGGTGAGACTCCCCTTGCGCCTGACGGTGCCCTTACCCGAAATCGGATTTAGGGCTTAGGGTTTAGGGTTTAGGGCGGAACACAAGAACTCCAACGTGCCGACATGTACCTAAGGGTTTCAAGGTCGCAATAAACCCCTCAACTCGCCCCGTCATCCCGGAAAGCTTGCACCTTACCAGCCCCCTTACGGCTTAGACCCTAAACCCTAAACCTTAACCACAAAGACTCTTGGATTGACTCGGGCTTCCTGGCCAGGGACAACTCTGGTGGATTCGGCTTGTTGTTCTTTAGGGTATTGGGGTTTACTGACTTAGGTTTAGGGTTTGAGGCTTACGGGTTTAGGTTTGGGGTTTGGGGTTTGCGGATTTAGGGTTTAGAGTTCGGGGGCTCAAGGCTTCAATGACGAAGTCTGACCTAGAACAACTCGAGCCTGGCATCCATGACCTCTGCATCCGGGGGAATTGTGACCTGCAGGGCAAAAGAGCATCATCTGCTTGGGATTTGCGTGAACCCTAAATGACACTAAACCCTATAATTACCTTAAACCCTAAACCCCGAAACCCCTAAACCCTAAACCCTGATGTAGCAGAACCTGATCAAGGAACCCCTTCTGACTTCAAGTTGTCCAACGGACTGGCATGGATATCAAGAACCTAACTGCTGTCGTAGTCTATAAACCTCAAGGTTCAGGATGATAATGGCGACGACAGGTACGCCGGAACGATATTGCCTCATCATGTCTCGCGAAGGCAGCAACACGAGATAAACAACCAAAGCAACAACAACTTGGTGCAGCTAATGACGAGGGTCGGATGTCAAGATGGGCTATATAAGTACTGCATCTTGGTTCAGAGCCTTAGGCCTTGTGGCTGAGACTCGCCTTTGGCGTTTAGGATATAACCGGCTTTCGTCGAGCGGACCTATTTCCTGCAAGCACCAAAGGAGTAGTGTGTGTCGGGCCAGCCTTGACGATGGGCTTCGTCACGCACCTTGAGCTCTGTCTGCCGAGTTGGGCGCAAAAAGGGCTGTATAGGGTCTTATAGGGGCCTCATAGGGGCTGTTTTGGGGGTCTTCTAGGTTTTGTAGGTTTTGCCGGGTTTGTGGTTCAGAGTTTGGAGTTTAGGACGAAGGCTTCTGGATTAGGGTTTAGGCTTGGGGTCCTTAGGGTGTTGCTTAGGGCCGGGCTTGGGGCTTTGGTTTTGAGAGTAAGTTTACAACGTCGCAAATCACAAGTCGATGTAGTGCTCGTGAAAACAGACAGATAATGAATAGTAACACGAGCTACAGCAAGGCATAGTAAGAGAGTACGCGGATAGCAACAGCAAATACCCGTGATACGACTGCAGCAAAGCACTAGAACAACGTTCCGATACCAAACCTCACAACTTGGCTCCGGGCTCATTCTCTTTCATCTGCTTCAGCATTTCCATGTAAGGTGAACACCTGCAGTGAGTTGTGATGCCTTGCCTGTTTAGGGCTTTGAGCTTGGACTTCTATATAATGTGTTCGGTCCTGAGTTTTCCGAGCCTTTTGCGAGACACAGGAACCCAAGGACACAGGCATACAATAGCGTATGATCGTACCGAACAGAACATGATGCTTTTCTGATTAACGGCTGAGTTCCTTCTAGATAGCCCTAAACTTCTACCCTCCCCTCCTAAACCCCAAACCGTAAAACCTAAATCCTAAACCCCAAAACCCTAAACCCCTAAACCTTAAAACCTAAACCCAAAACCCCCAAAACCCCTAAAACCCCCCAAAACCCCTAAACCCAAAACCTCTAAAACCCCGAAGCCGGAGACTTGAGCCTCCAAAGCCTACTTCCAAATTCCCGAAGCCCCTGAACTAGACGGCCAGGGCTTAGGGTTTAGGGTTTAGGAGTTGGGGTTTGGGGCTAGGGGTTTCGGGTTTAGGATTTAGGGTTTAGGGAGTTAGGGTCTAGGGATTTAGGGATTACTATAAATCCACTGAACCGTAAACCCGAAAGCCAAGCTGCGGCTCATTCAGGGAAAGGCAAACCTGACTGCAGGCCAGTCACGGACAGGCAGGTTCGAAGGATGGGGGGGGGGGTCTAAACGTAGGGGTTTAGGGTTTAGCCTTAACTTTAAAATCCTGATGAAGAAGCCTTGGGTTTATATTCAGGCTCTTTATATGCATCTTGGGGGTTACAGGACCCAGGTCTCTTGATCAAGTTCCTACATTACTTCTCAGAATGTGGTTTCAGCAGGGTACATCATGGTACAATTATAGCATCCGCGACTTCGAGGGCATACTGACCAGGCGATGGGGTACTGGAGTGGGTCTAGGGGGTCGCGGGTTTACGATTCTGTGGACTTTTCAGGTCGTGGCTAGGTTAAATGACAGCGCCAAAGGACCCATCGCTACTCTTGTCGTAATATCTTATGCCTGAGGAGTTACAGCCCTGTTGCATCCCTTGTGATTCTAAACCTTCGTACCCGCCGCATATTTGATTTGCCCGTCTGGCTGTGATATTGTGAGTGATGAACGTTCTTCAGTACTGACTCCCTGTGTGGCTTTGCTTGGAGCTGTCATTGTTGCGCTCTTCTTGATTCAGGTCGTAACTGGACCTTCGACACCCTAAACCCTAAACCCATAACTTAGGCTGTCGGTAAGTCTCGGCGTCCACACGAAGAATCCTGGGACTCTGAACCCTAAACTCTACACCCTAAACCCGGTCTCCGGCCTCTGGGCCAAGCCGGGCCCAGCATAGCGCTGCAGCCGCTTGGGGTCTTAAACAGAGCTGTCGACTCAAACAAAAAGCCACTGATCAATAAGCCTCCCTCCCTGAACAAGAAATGTGAGAACATAGAGATCAGTTTTGTAGGAGAACCAAAAGTTAACCTTGGAGGGTTAGGGCTTCGGGTATGTAAAGGACATATAGTGCCGCCAACAAGGTTAAAGGCATCTGAGTTTTTCGAAGCACTACATAGCCAACAGCAAACCAAGCCCACAGTTGAGCCCTACCTCCCCAAAACCCTGAACCCTAAACCGATACACACCTACACCCCTAACCCAATGAACCCCAAAACAACTCTAAACCTTGAAACCTCAACCCGACGCTAAAACCTCCCTTGGATCTTGGCTTTTCGTTTTCGGTCACTGTTCGCTGTAACATCTCGAATACTGCGGCCTTAGTAGCCCGACCAGGGATGTGGAATATATTCTGGCATATGCCGAACCCGAAGGAATCGTGTTGGCAATTTCGTAAACTCCAAACCCTAAACACCAAACCCTAAACCCCAAACCCTAAACCCCAACCCTAAACCCTAAACCAACCCCCAAACCCTAAACCCACTTGTTTAGACTTCTGCAGCAACTTCTTTAGCCGAGACTCCCCTGCAGAGTCCCCACCTCAGAATAAGCGGGTCGAGGGGTTTAGGGGTTCAGGGTTTGGGGGCTTAGGGTTTATGGGTTCAGGGTTCAGGGGTTGAGGGTTTAGTGCTTCTGAGTTTATCGGTTTAGGATTTATGGGTTCAGGGTTTAGGGGTTGAGGGCTTAGTCGGTTTAGTGCTTCAAAGTTTATCGGTTTAGGGTTTAGGGGTTCAGGGTTTAGGGGTTTTGAAAGCCAAAACTCAGACATCACCTAAGATCAGCCGAAGTGAGGGTGCACATGTGTACCAGGCAGGCTCGCGTGGTGTAGGGTTCCATGCTCTGACTCGGGTGGTATAGGGCTAGCTCTGAAAATTAGGGTCCCTTTTTAGGTCCCCAATATAGTACGGCACCCTTATGAAAAAGAGCCTAAAAGGGACCCTAATATAGAAAACTGCCCATAGGCTGAACGGCAGGAAAGGTAGGGCTTTAAGAGTCAGGGTTGCTGGGTATTGGGGGTTGAAAGGTTTGAGATTTGACCGACAACAATACCAAGCCGTGATGTCAAACCCCTAAACACTAACCCCTAATCCTTTATCTGCTTCCCAGAACGGAGACTAGCTGAGTTAAGCCTGAAGTCTCAAAATTACGCGCAGAAACATTAGATCTTGAGAATTGATATGCAGCAGATTTCAAGCAGGTCGGTTTAGGGGCTTAGGGGTTAGGGTTTAGGTTACGCCAAGAGGAGCCCGGGCCCGAACTTGGGCACTTTGCCACCTCTTCCAGCGGCAATGAGCCCTTTTTCTATCGCTCTGGCGAGGATCCGGCTTGCTAAACAGTTGATGTACCTGAGCCGGCCAGCTCACAGGCCCCCACCGAAGATCGACTTATCGATATGGGATTAACAACCTTATGCTCTCTTGTTTTTGAGAGTGAGAGGGACCCTTTAAATAGCCGAAATTTCAACAGACATACTCTGCACCCCGCACTCCTGAGCCACTAGGAAGCTTTACACACTTGAGGCTAGCAGAAACATTCGCCCAAAGCACCAGCCAGAGGGTTTCAAAGGGACGTAATGAGATAAGCCAGAATCGACAAGGGATCGGAGTGCTCCCTGATCTGCCATATGTCATAGTCCAATGCATGTACGGTTGCAGAAATTTCAGAGGACATGCAGTTGTGCAAGCCTCAAGCCGCGAACACTACAGTATACTATGACATACTATAATATGGCACATTCTTAGGCCTTAACCCTAAGTGTATACTAGTCTACACTATGTAGGCGGATGGAGCCTAAAGCCCTAAACCCTTAACCCAAAGCTCCTAAAGGGAAATGAAACCACTTGGAGCTTGCCAGGCTGCAAAGGTAGGCGTGCTTCCTCGACTTGTCCTCTTGTAGCAGGACCGAAACCCGCAAACAAGCTTAGATCACCTGGAAGGGGGCCTGGCATCCTTAATCGAGGAGCTACCATCCTTAATACTGAATGCCCCAGCTTGTCTTCATTCGCACGATGTCCTCCTCTGAGAGATCTGCATCCGCTTGCGAGAGGTACATGACCTCTGCAGAATGCTTGGGAGGGAATTGCGGCTGTCTGGGTTCCGTCATTTTGGTAGGTTGGTCGGAGGAATCCCTGCCTATGGCTTGAGATCTTGCTCTCCCTCGCAACCAGTATGTCAATACAGTCCACAGAGATATGCCAAAGATTTTGCAAGATCGGAGCTGAGGTATCGCAACAGATCCGCCAACACAGTGCCTTTATCTCATGTCATCCAAACAACTGGCCAGCTTCCCTTGTCACCCAAAGCCGCTGCCAACAGGCATGTTCAGAGCACCAAGCATGCTAACCCTATATGCCTTCTCCAACCAACATCTGATTGAATCCCGAACCTCACTACCGGAACTCTGTACTCGACATCCTACGCCAACACCCCAAACCCACAAAATTTCAAAACCGTAAACCCAGTCTCTACACCCCAAACACTACGCACGAAACCTCGAGCCCTCGGAAACACCAAAATCAAGCCTGTAGCCTCGACTTCGAAATCCCAGGCCCCCACTTAAGCACCCCCTCCCTCTGCCAGTTGTCCCCTAAACCCTAATCCCTAAACCCTAAACCCTTCCTACACCAAGGGGCCGCCCTTTTGCATTCCGGACCTGGCAAGGCTCTACGGAACGACATTAAGCCCTACTAGTAGTAGTAGTAGTAGTAGTAGTAGTAGTAATGGAAATAGTGGTAGTAGTGGTAGTAGTGGTGGTAGTGGTCGTGGTAGTGGTAGT
>CAJNJA010019387.1:21928-35145 GCA_905231915.1 Symbiodinium necroappetens
GTAGTAGGAGCAGCAGCAGTAGTAGTAGTAGTAGTAGTGGTAGTGGTAGTAGTAGTAGTAGTAGTAGTAGTAGTAGGACGAGGAGGAGGAGGAGGAGGAGGAGCAGCCGTCGTCGTCGTAATTGAAATAGGCTTCGTCGTCTCTCCCCTGAGTGCTTATAGGGTCATTCGGTTAAAATTTCAAGGAGGTCGAGGGTTTGGCGTTTGGGTTTGATTTCTATGGGCCGCAACAATGGGAATATGGTGTTGGGTTTCGGGGTATACACCCGAAAGTAAAAAAGCTAGCTTAGGGACGCCTAGTATTAGAACATGGGTAGTTACTCAGTTTTCTATTCTAGAGGTTCACAGTTGTTGGTGGTCTTTGGGTTCCGAATTCCCAGAAAGTTTGAGGCTCCCTCCACCTGCGGTCGTGTGACAGGCACGGGCACTTTACTCCAGCCGTCCTGTGGACAAAGTATGACAAAGTATTCGGCATCTGGCACTGCCAGGCACGAAAATCGATGTCTGGGGAATACATCAGCTTTGGGATCAGCTTCACACTACTTCCCGCTGCCTGCTTTGGCACATTCCACGAAGCTGCACTGGCCATTGCCAAAGGCCCCCTTGAGGAAGTCGTGGTATCTTTGACAACGATCCTCAGTTTGTGGGACATATGATGTATATCAAGCGAACCCAACACAAGCCCCACGACACATACCCTAACCCCTAGCCAGTCTTCCCTCCACCTCCCCAGCAGCGGTAAAGACTGCACCCAGCGCAACCTCTGGGACGAATGTGTTAGAAGAGCGGGATAGGTGAAGCAGACCTTGCAAAGGAATGGATAATAACGAATCATGCGGGCTCCTGCACGATCCTGTTGCGGGAACGCGGCGAAGCTGATATCGGCTTGAGGATTTAGAGCTTGGGTGCTGGGGTTCAGAGGGTCGACGAAACCAGAATTCTAAATTGCAGGGTATCGCAGACTTTGGCCTAACGAGCACCATGGGCTCACGCGTCTTCAAAGATACAGAGACCTTGTGTTCGTGCGGTTCAGGCTACGTCTGGGCCCCACGCCCGCAACCCGCAACTGATCAAAAACCAAGAATATCTGTACCCTATGTCTGATGCTGTGAAGCAGCCAAGTTGTCTGCCAGGCAAGTGAGCGATTCATCAGAACCTTCGTCTCTGGGCTCTTTATCTTCGGGGGTCGGGGATCTCTCGTGCTGAAACAGGATGCAGTCTTTCTCCATCAACCTGCGGCATCTTTCCTACAGCCAAGACCGAAATCTGCTTCGGCTCAGAATTCTCTATTTGGATCTCCAAAGCCACAAAAAGTCACCCTCAACCCTAAACATCCCAAAACCCAGGCCCTAAACCCAAACACCAAAATCCCAGATTCTCGAAGTGAGCCATGGGCAGCCAGGGCTTCGGGGTTTAGGGTTTAAGGCTTAGGCTTCAGGGTTTTGGGTTTTGGGGTTCAGGATTTTGGGTTTTGGGGTTCAGGGATTAGAGTTTGGGGTTGAGGGTTTAGGGCTTTCCGATACTGTTCCATACAACAGCAGCTTACCTTCCGATGCTCACATTGCAATAGGGTCGTGGGATCAAGAGGACTGATGTGTGTACAGTTTGCTTATCTAACTTGCGTAATCTGATCGGATGTAGTCCAATCTGGTCCAGTCCACTCCAGTCGAATCTATCAAACTATACTCTACCATACTGAACTATACTGCCCGCGCTATCCTATGCCACACTAGACCGTACTTTACAAAAGCATGCTATGCCAGGCAAGGCCAGGCCATACCTTATTTTGCTGCTGCAAGATACTACAGTATAGCGAGATGTGAAACAATTTTTGCTTAAGTATAAGGTGATACACAATGAAAAAAATGTAACTTGTGCAGGCATGTAAAATTACGTATGTATATATTAGGTATGCTACCCACCCTTGAAAACTATACAGGTATGGTCGGCTGTCATTGGTGCAGCTCTTCTTTCGGAAGCTGACCCCTGATGCCTGCAACCGAAACCTCTCAATCCCCCTCACCCTTCACTTTGCACGAAACCCTCACCCTTAAAACCAAGCCCACACCCCGACATTTTGAAAACGAATCCCTAATCCCTAAACTCCTTAAAGCCCGCAGCCCCCAAACCCTGAAACCCCAGCCCCAACCCCTTAGCTCCCTAAGCTCTAAACTCCCCCTTCCACTCGGCCCAAAGGGGTTGAGATCGAACAATTCAACAAGGGCCTCCAATCTGGGTCAGGGCTTTAGGCTTTAGGGTTTAGGGTTTATAGGGTTCATGGTTTAGGGTTCAGGGCTCAGGGTTTAGGATCTGGGTGGGTTTATAGGGTTTAGGTTTAGGGTTGAAGGGTTGCAGGGCTCGGCGGAACTCCCCACAATTCCCTAGGCTGCCTTGGAACAGACCAGCTGCGCTTCGAAGCTGCTCTGCTCACGGTTTAGGGGTTTAGGGTTTAGGGTACCCCTGAACCTAAACCCAAACCCCTAACCCTGAGAAAGCCAGTGCGGAAGGGTGGCACAGGTAATCCCACTTCGCATGCGACTCAGCCGTCTTGCGGTGAGTCAGATTGCCAAGGTCATCCTCCCATTCAGGGCTTAGGGATAACTACACTGAAGTTGGTGCCCTTGCAAAAAAATCGAATTTTAGCTGCTTCTTAGGAAATATAGTAACTAAAGCCCCAAAAGCCCCAAAATCCCAAAAACCCTAAAAACCCAGTACCCCTACAAGCTAAAGTGGGAAGTCCTCAGGATCCTGGTGAGGGGTTGACAGGTTGAGAGTTTTGGGGTTTGGGGTTCAGGGTTTGGGGTTTAGGGTTTTAGGGCTTTAGGGGTTTATGGTTAACGGGTCGAGGGTGTACGAGCGTAGGGCTGGAATGTTCGGCTTAAGGGCTCAACGTGTACGGTTTGGCTTTGGGGGAATAGTTTTGCGGTGGGTTTCAGGGTTCAGGCTTTAGGGGTGAAGGAAGTGCATCGTCATAACGTCTGTGGAGGTCTCACAAGTCCGTGGGCCCTGTCCTTACCATACAAAACAACTATATAGAACAGTATGGCTGTTCATCGCATGGGCGTGTCTTTCGTGCCTGTAAGGACTGTTACAGCAAGCTTCTATATAGGGGCTTGACTCTAAGCGACGACGACTAGGATTACGAATGATGCCAACTTCCAAACTCTAAACACTCAACTTCCGAGCCCTAAACCACTCTATAAACCCTAAACCCCCTAAACCCCCGAAACCCCGAAACATCCGACCCCCAAATCAAAACTCAGGCGCACGCCGCGCCTTCGTGAGGTACTCGACCGCACGTTGGCATCCTGGGCCTACAGCCAGCGTCCGTCGCTTGATACGGGTTGTTTCCCCAAGGGTCCATGTACCCAAATAGCATATACTTATTTGGCCTTCAAATAGTCCCTGTATAGGTACTTTGGGGGCCAAAATATATGCTATTTGGGTACATGGACCCTTAGGGTTTAGGACTTGTAAAGTTGTGGGTGGGTTTATAGGGTTTGGGGCCATGAGTTATGGGGTTTGGGGTTTTTAGGGTTTATAAGAGTTGAAGGTTGTTCTTTGTGGGGGGGCTTGAGGCTTGAAGGGAACATGTGGGTTTGAGATACCCAAGTTCTTGAAAGGCTTTCAGGGGGTGTTAAAAGGTGCTACCCCTAAGTAAGCCCTGAACCATCAACCAAAGGTCGATCCAAAAAGTTTCTACGACCCTAAACCCTGAATCTTATTAAACCCTAAACCTGACACCCTAAACCTTAAACCCTAAACTCCTAAACCCTAAACAGTAAACCCCCAACACTAATTCCTAAACCCTAAACCCTAACCCTATAAACGCTAAACCTTAAACTCCTAATTGTCTGCGACCTCGGGCTGTTCAGAGCTCAGGGCCTCCATGCCTGGGGCTCTTCTGGTCTTACTGTTGATGATATAAATCCTGCATGACCTTAAGGCTCCCAAACTATGGGAACTATGGTATATTCCTTATGAGCAATGCAGGATATATATATATATATATATATATTTTGTCATCAACCATAGGGATCAGGTCTTTTAGGTTTAGGGTTTAGGGTTTTCTTGATGTATGGGCACTTCTCTAAACTAGGGCCCTTTTTGGGTAGTGCGGCACCAATATAAACAGGACCCTAAAAGGGACCCTGATTCAGAGAACTACCCATATCAAGGTTCAAACCCAAGAAGATGTTTGGGGGCATACAGAAAGAACGGATTGTAATGAAGGGGCATGCTGAATACGTAACCATTCTAATTATGTATAGTCGGGTCTGTCAGCGATGAGTGTGGGAAATATGATTAAGCACAACATACGTAGCTGGTCTCTGAGAAGGCGCGTTCACCCAGGTTGCTTGGAAGGTTCGAACTCTCAGGCCAAGTAGTTACGTAAGTCATGGCATGTGTACGTGCTGAAAATGTGGTGCCTCACTTGCCCCAGAGAGAGATGATTGAAGCTCGCGTGCTTCAGAAATCTCTGTCGTAGTGCTGTATAGTTGCATTACCAACTGTGCTGAACATGCTGGAAAACCATGTCAATGCCGCACACCCTTGCACACGTGAAAGGTCAATATCTGTGTGCGGATTTGTGGGATTGGGCGCAGAGGAAAATGTGTCATAATCCTGTAGCTTCCCCAGTTAATCCCGTGCTCTTGCTAGATAATTGTGGATTCGCCAGTGAACTGAGTATGTCGTCATCAGTATCGGCAAAAGTAGGGTTTAATTCTTTCCTTCAGGATGGTCCCGTTCACATACAGACTGCTTCGGCTGTTGCTACAATACCCCCTTCTCGACATCCTCGTAAGTGTCTATTGTTCCTTGATAGATTTCCTGCTCAAACCCTGATTCCCCTCCCTGGGGTTTCGGGCTTTTGCCCAGGTGGTTTCAGGTGTATAGGGTTTAGTGTTATGGAGTGTAGGGCTTCTGGGCCAGAGGGCCAGCATCCGTGCAGCGCACTCGATCGCAGTGTCGCAGGTCGTGCGCCATGGACCTGACTGCACAACACCGGAAGCCCTAAACCTAGAATAGGTCAATGTGCTCAAGCTGGGGCTCTAAGTTGGGGCGCCACATAGATCAGGGCTAAGGGTTGGGAGTTCAGGCTTAGGGTGTAGAGGCTTTAGGACATATAGGGTTCCGGGCAACTTTGCTGATGGCTTGAGGGTTGCTTGGAGGTGGGTTTATATGTTGACTTTACTCTGCAAGTTTTTGAGGGGTTCTGGGATCCCTACCGGCAGCTTACAATCACGATCGAACATGAAATCGCCTTGCATGCGGTATCGGGACCAAAGTGCGTACTCCATCGTGCTGATGCAGTGTGTGCCTACTGCCAAAGTACATTGAGTATCGTCAAAATCGTTTAACACATGCACTCTCCTGGCGCTTGCTGTTAAGGCCTCAGCCCATTTGCTGAGATAACATGCATACACTCATACACATACATACATACATACATACATACATACATGCATACATACATACATACGTACATACATACGCACATACATACATACATACAGACAGACAGACAGACAGACAGACAGACAGACGGACAGACAGAGAGACAGACAGACAGACAGACAGACAGACAGACAGACAGACAGACAGACAGACATATATACACACATTGTATTGATGGCGTACAGCCCGAGGCCCCGAACTAAAGCCAGCTTATTTAGAGAGTCGATCTTCGCAGGCCTTGAGGGTTGAGGGTGTCGTATGATTTAGGGTTTAAGGTTTAGGGTTTAGGGATTATAAGGTTTAGGGTTTAGAGAATAGGGTTTAGGGTTTAGAGATGAGGGTTTAGGGTTTAGGGCTGTAATTAGCCTGAGGCGGGCAGAGTCTTGATACTGCTACCCCGAGATCAAAGGTCGTAGCTACTTGTAGCTATTCTCTTAGCGTAACCTTGAAAAAGGCCCCAAAATCCTTGCAGCCGGTACCAAACTAAATAGAAATGCTGCATACAACCCAACATCAAACCCTGCCTGAACCGATTCTAAGCCCGACATAATTAAAACCAATTATACAGCCGTCTATGGACCCTTCTCAAACACCCATGGGCCCGTTTAAGAACCCTACATAAAACCAAGTATAGAGCCCTATATCAAGCCCCACAAAAGACCCATAGCGACGAAGGGCAAGATCTCGAAGGCCGACATACCTCAAACCAGGCGTCCGAACGGTTGGGTGGCATTCCAAAAAGTGCCGACGTGGGAGTTTCCGAAAACAAGGGGGTACCTTATTGTGCGCGTTTCAGGACTTAGGTTTCTGTGGGCTAGGTGAATAGCATGAATGGGCTTGAAAGGGCTCCGGGTACATCATCTATAGGGCTTATAGGTATAGTACCGCTTACGATATAAATGTGGAGGTTGAGGTAAGAGTCACAGTCACAAGAGCATGTAAGGAAGGGCACACCTCTCTGACAAATTCCTGCCATGCCTCGCAAAAACTCTGAACCTTAGCTCGAATTCTTGAACCTTGACCTCAAAAACTTGGTGGACCTAGCTTGGGTTTGGGGTTTAGGGTTTAGGGCCGTTTAGGGTCTAGGGGTACGGACTTTCAGAGAGGGAGCTCGATTAACGAAGCGTCACATGGGGACCTGGGGTGGTGGAGGTTTCAGGGATGCACCCCCTCTCCTCGGTTCTTGTGGTTCTTGTGTTAAGGGATCATAAACTAAGCTACCATCATAATAAGGACATCGTACTATCTACTACAGATCCTATATTGTCATGGTAAACTTAAATTCCTTTTCTAGAGCCAAACTCAAAAGCACAAACAAAAAAGAGCCTGCATTCCAAGCCCTAAGCAATGCCCTCGGGCAAGCTGCAGCTGTCTTTGTGGTCGGTGATGCACTGAAGTCCGGCATCGGAGCCTCATGCAGCCAAGCTTTGCACGGACCTTTAGGGTTTATTTAGGGCTTAGGGTTTAGGGGAAACCCTCAACTCCCAAATCGCGGTAGCAGCATCTAAACCCTAAGCCCTAATTCCCAAACCCTTGCGGGGTGGGGGGACGTATAACCCTGGACAGGGACATATACTGCGGCCGGAACTGAACCGGAAGCGCGACCCTGCAACTTAAACCTGCATTCTTACCACAGGTGTTTTGTTCAAGGCTCCCTGATTGCAAGAAATTTCCCAATGGCCCTCCAACAACCCCTACTACAACACGATAGTGACCCTTGCAAACCCCCAAGACCTTGCGTGCAGCTGAGGTTAAAGGACACCCCTAAACCCTAAACCCTAAAAACCCCCTCCCTGTTAAAGGAGACCCCTAAACCCCGAAATCCTAAAACCTCTCCCTGTGAGTCTTCTCCCTCTGCGGCCGCCGCAGAGAAATCTGGTCTTCTCTTGCTTTTCGGCCGTGGTGAGCTGGTGGTCCTGAAATTCACGGGTTTAGGGGGTTTAAGCGTTTGAGGGTTTAGGGTCTGGGCACGTTTAGAGCTTAGGGTTTAGGGTTTAGGGCTTAGGTTTAGAGTTTAGGTAATTTGGCTTGAGGGCTTAGGCTTTACAGTAGGTATTAGGATTTTACGGTTTAGTGTGAGGGATTGGGGTTTAGGGATTAGCGAAACCCTTGAAAATGTAGGGTGTGACCATTTTGGGTTGAGGGCTTTAGAGAGGACGGATGTCAGGTCGAAGGGTGTAACTGTTTAGGGTGTTGGAGCTAGCATGGTTTCGCTAACAGGTTACAGTCCTACCCCGAAACCCTAGCTTTCGAGTTTTCGTCACTCCAAACCCTAATCTAAGCCCGACGGCCCAAACCGGAAAACTCGGAACCCTAAACCCTAAACCCTAAATTCCAAGCACAGCGTCATCCATGTCTAGGAGCTCCACCGCCTTTTGGCAATCCCGACCTCCCACTAAAAGCAGGGGCTTTTCGTTCAGGGTAGGCGTGTCGAGGCTTTGTGCTGGTTCCGCTCTTGGTTTTTAACCCATCCTATCAGCATCCCTGTAACTCCAGGGCTCTATAGCTAGTTAATTATACCCTAAACCCTAAACCCTGTAGGTTACCAACCATATATTGTGTAATCCAGCAACCCACTATTCAGGTTTTCGGAGCCCTCTAAGGTGTAGGTAGAGCATCTTCTCCCGGGATTTTCCGACAGACTAAGCTGCGAACCCCAGCAGCCTCAGGCCGTCGGAGAGGATTTATCTCGAGCTGGGGTTTAAAGTTTTATGATTTAGGGTTTGGGGTTTCGGAATCAGGGTTTAGGGTTTGGGGTTTGAGAGTTTCGGGTCCCAGCCCCTGAAAGTTCGAAGGCCGAAACGTATCCCCACTCCCTACACCCCAAACCCCGAAAAGCCGAAGAACTAGAACCCCAAATCTCACCAGCCTCCCAGCTCTAGTACAGGGCCCCTAGGAAGTTGCACAAGGGCGTTTTTGTCTGACGTTATACATGGGATACTAGTACTAAACCCCAAGGCCCCCTAAACCCTACAACCCTACAGCAAACTGTAATGTAGGAGCCTAAATCAATACCAATACTATTTTGGGGGGTTTCTTATTATGTTTGAACAATATTTATAGTATAATGGGCCCCAAAACCCTATTCTAATTAATAAGGCCCCTAAACCCTAAACCCTTATAGTAGCCCTTACAGAACCCTTTAAAGGAAGCGTTTAAAGGAACCCTTTAACGGAACCCCAAAACCCTGTTCTAATTAATAAGGACCCTTTGGTACGCCAAAGGCTACACCTCGGTGTTGACAAAAGCTGCGCCTTTGCTGGAGCATGCCAGGGCTTCGCAGCTCCATTGAGACTGGAGCCGGAGCACTTGGGCCTCGACATCTGATAACATGCAGACATGGTAGGGTGCCGAACAGCGATTCATGAATCGTTCCCCAGAATTCTACTAACGAAACTTACGAAGCCCTGCGCCATGAACCCTGTAACTAACCAATTAACCCGTTTCAGCTTACATGATAGCATTGCACCAGGTTATTTCGTAGTAGGAGCCTGTACCCATGGGGACCCCCCCCACAAGGCACTCCTAGTTTCAAGAAACCCCTGAATCCTTGTACTCCCTTGTAGACCCATACACCCATGAATAGAACTCCCTTATAACCCTTTGAAAACTGCCGGCCTGTAAAGCCGAACCCTAAACCCTAAACCCTAACCCTGAACCCTAGCCCTAAACCCTAAACTCTAAACCCTATAAACCGTAACCCTAAACCTGCAAAGCCGAGATTCCTGGAAGAAAGTGCAGTTCTCCGCATGCTGGGAGACGCAGTCCAGGGCACTCTGACCACAAAGGAAGTCCAACTTCTCTGCGGAGGTCTCAGCTGGAGATTTGGGATCCCTCGTGTCAAGGGCTTATAGGGTTTAGGGGTTTAGGGTTTAGGGCTTTAAGGGTTTAGGGTTTAAGGTATAGGTTTAGGGTATAGACTTTGCGGTTTGGCGTGGGATATCGAGTATTCCATCAAGGACTTGAAGCCAGGAACTTCCGTACATCCGACTCAAGGGCAAGCCCAGCCCACTTGGGGATTTCCGAAATAGGGGACCCTACAATACTACCCTAAATCGTAGGATCCTTATTATAAGGACCCCAAATTCAGGTACCCCTTACTTTCGGAGACTCCCACTTCGACAAAATGGACTTCTTATCCCCCCAGCCCTCAACCAGCGCCTGCAGTCGAAATCTGAGCAATCGAACCCCACAGCCGAAACCCTAAAGCTGTTGTTCAGTACACTTTGAGCTGTGAGCAGCTGTTAGGCATGCACCCTAAACCCGAAACACAACATTCGAGTCTCAACAAGGAGGTGTAGCTACGGGTTGAAAACGGATTGATGGATCGGCGTTCTGTGTCTATTTAGTCTACAGATTCGGGCTTGAAGGGTTTAGGGTTTGGGGTGGAGGGTTGAGGGCGTTTGAGGGTATAAGGCCGGGGTTTCGGATCTAGAAATTCTGGGTTGAGGGCGTGCCAGCAGGGTCTTTAAAGGTTTAGGGAACCAATTCGGCAAAATGCCGAATCAAGGCTCAAGGGTTCTTCATATTTGGACTAGGGTTTAGTTTCCTCTGGGGGGCTGGATAGCTTGCAGCGTTGCTATGACTGTGACTTCATGGTGCGATGTGTCAGGGGATACCATGACCACTCATTCTGAGGCTTTTCCCCAAACACCAAAGCCTACAGCCCATTCCGAGGCCCAACCCCTAAACCCTAAAATTGCCCTAAACGCTGAACCATAAATCCTAATGCCCAAGGTAAGGGGGATCCCAGCACTAATGCTCCTAAATCCATGCTCCAGCTTTGCGGGGTTCACTCTAAACCCTACCCTAAACCCTAAAGCCTCTAACTATCTGTCTACCTATCTGTCTATCTATCAATCTCTATCTATCTATCTGTCTGTCTATCTATCTACCTATCTATCTACCTATCTATCTATCTCTCTCTCTCTCTCTCTCTCTCTATCTCTATCTATCTATTTATCTATCTATGGTATACGGGTTTAGGGTTTAGGGGTGAGTGTGTATATATATATATAGAAAGAAAGAAAGAAAGTGATCCTACTGAAACACTCGACCTTCAGACCAGGCCATGGCTCGGCCGGCACACGCTTCGCGAGGAAGTCAACGACCTCTTTGGTTTAGGGCTTAGCTTTGAGGCTTTAAGGCGTCCTTAGGGTTTTAAATAGGGCCTCTTAAGGATTAGGGCCTTAGGGTCCTAAGGCTTTAGGGTTTTAGGGTTCAGGAGTTTAGGATTTAGGGTTTGAGGTTCAGGGTGGAGGGTTAAGGTGGCCTGGGGGTGTAATTACAATGGAGCTTCACGTGCTTCAGCAGAGATTGATAGGGCTCAGGTTTACGATACGTCTTGATCTTCTGTATCCTTCCAGCCCAACCCACAACCGCCTGGAGATGGAAAGCTTCAAGTTAGGAACCCTTGTGCCAGATCTTGCGTGCTGGGCTCGGGTTCAGGGTGTAGGGCTTAGGGTTTAGGGTGAGCGATTGTCATGCCCTCACTCGCAAGAAAGTGGTAGAGGCAGCAAGGGCTACGCTCCATCAGCCGTGCTACCTTAACCTGAGCCAGACTCTACGAAGCCCCAAATCAGCTAGCACCGTCAACCTCTCGGCAAGCGGATCTGCTAGCTATAGTTCCGTAGGGGCGACCAGAACCATACAAGTGTGTCGAGTGGGACGTGGTGCACGGGTGGGGTGCCCTTTTCTCAACCACAGAGCATTAAGATCTGAGCTAATCAGTTACAAGAATGCCCAGGCAGTAGCCCAAAATTTCGAGAAGCGCCGATACCACAGCGTCGAGACAAGATGTGAAAGATCTGAGCGCCAGGCCTTCCGGCAGATTGGTCCAGAAACCGCGCCTGAGCAACTGACCGAAGCATGCAACCCCTCATCAACACCACCAGCAGCCCCCTAAACACTAAGCCTAAGCCCTATTCAAGCCTACAGCCAAACGGCAGACGGGGTCTTATAGCAAAAGCCATAAGACTGGCCAGGTACAAGCATATGTATTTGTAGTAGCAGCCGTCGTACTACGACGAATTATGAACATGCTGACAGCCGCAATAATGACAAAATGAAAGCAGATAACGATTAAACAAACAAAACTACTTCTGGCGACAATGAATTACTGGTATCGCTGTCAATAACGGTTGAAATCATGATGCCGACGATGGTCAGAAATCGCCGCTAGCAGTAATGGCAGCAATAGACAATCCTAACAGCTTGCAGTGCTAGGGTTTAAATTTGGGAGCTAGGGGTACATACTCTTTATGCTACAAGGAAGCTCCCCTCAGTGTGGAGGTCCCCAATAGGAAGCGTAAGCGTCCCTTGTTTATTTGAGAGTCCCTGCAATCTGAGTTCTTCTTTAGTAGTAATTACTCAGGTTCTCTTACAGCTTCACCAGTTTCTCCGCTGCCACATATATAGACGGACCGTTGACTTCATGGCTCAAGGTCTACCTGTCGACTAGCGAGAGGGTCTGGACACCTGTCAAACTCGACAGTCCCAAAACTTCGTGGCCTAAACGACCACAAAACATCTCCAATGAAGGAAGGTCTACATGCCCATAACTAACATCCCTCCCCCAACCTCCCTCTCAACCCAACACCCAAACCCCAATCTTGTATCTGTACCTTCAAATTGTGGCACAAGGGGCAAAGCTCCTGTCCAGCAGCATCAGGGACCTGCAGTGTGCCCTACAGGGGTTAAGGGCCAAATCAGCATTCACTGCTTCCGGGTGTATAAGGGGTGTGGAGGTCTCGAAATTTCAGAGTGTAGCGGGATCTATCTTGATCTGCTTCTGCGATGTATTGCAGACTCCTACACCTGGCTTTCGGGGACACTCAGAAGCCATCAGCTCTGGCTGATTGCGTCAGTCAGCTCCAGGGGCAGGATTGCTTCGTAAGCCTTCTCACTTGGGAGTTCCAGAGGAATAAGAGTCCCAAATATAGATCCCACATCATACGACTCATGCTTGGACTCAGGAGCCTTAAACATATGGCACCCCTACTTTTCTGAAACTCACACTTTCCTGTATTTGTGCTTGCTATTGTTACTGTTATCGCAATTACTGTTGCTGCTGTTGTTGCTGTTGCTGTTGCTGTGACCTGCTGTTGCTGTCGCACGAGTATCCATTGTAGTTCCCTTTTTCGGCTCACCATTTTTTTATGGTTAGGATCCTATAATGTACATATGGTTAACCAAAAATCAGGAACTACAATGGAGACTTTTGGCAGACCCTGAATTCAAGCCAAATGCAATTGTCCGACGAAGGATCATAATAAATGAGCCCCAAATAGTAGGACCCTGGTTATGTAGGAAACTGGGCATCCGCAAACTCGGAGCCCTCAAACCGGAGCCCGAAAACCTGTAAACTCGAAAGCCTAAAACTCGAAATCCTAAAGTTAAGGCCTAAACCTTTAACCCACCTCAAGGATAGCGAAACACAAAATGGCCTCCTCTCCAGGGGGCGCAGTGGTAAATGCAACCTGTGGCAAGACCTTCCAGGCTTTGTGGAAGGTGAGGTTGCGTAAGTGGCTAAGGGTTGAGCGGTTTAGGGGATTAGGACAGGGTTGGGTATGTTTGGGTTTAGGGGAGAGGGGTCCAGGGATTGCCGGAGGTTGCTAAACCCTATAAACCCTAACCCCCTAAACCCTAAACCCTAACCCCGTAAACCCTAAATACAGGTCCCGGAGCCCTTAAGTATAGGTTCTGGTTTTAAAGCCCGAAGGGTCCAAGGTACCGATATAGTAGAATGTAGGGCTTCTA